>ML811193.1:125324-137418 GCA_009831015.1 Picea engelmannii | reverse complement strand
GGAAGATCCTTCTAGAAGCGGAAGCTTCTATTAGGTCTTCTTACATCCGCCTAATTCTCTTTTATTGAAAGGTCTTATTAATATTGACCTTTATTACATCCGAATACATTAATCTACCCATGTGAGGGTTAGGACCTTAACATCACCAAGTGGTGAGTGAAGGATGATGAAAATAAGAGAGTTTTGCTCCCTTTTTTATACAATAGCAATGGCCTTATTAAAATTTAGGTCACCAAAAGGCCAATAAGGCCAAAATACCAAATAATATTGTTTTACATTAAATGTCATAAATTAAACCCTAATCAAGCAAAAGTGAAGATGTCATTCCCTTTCTAGGGTGACGTTATCCCTTTTTAGGGAATCATTGGCCTCATGGAGCAAAATGTTAGCCTTCCTTGGGCTTCTCCAAGATGCCAGATGTGCCATAACTTCCATAACTTCCTCCCCAAAACGTCCTCAATGTTGGATGATGTCATAGGCATCCTGGTTGATGTCATGGGCCTTCCAAGGCCAAATGTCCTAGTGGAGAGGGAACAAACCCTGTAGGTGAGGCTCTGTAGGGTGCCTCTATGGAACACCCTCCTCTTCTCTAGTGAAAGCCCCTCTGTCTTGTCTCTTCCACTTGCAGGGGTCTCAACATCCATCTGGTGGGCTCTTTAGCCCCATGGAGGTCCACAATAATTATCTCCCCGTGTGTACCTGTCCAATATGGTACTTGTCCATTGGGTATGATCTTGCACATAAACATATATGCCCTCCATGGGCTCATACGACACAAGGATCATAGTAATTTCAATCACATCCAATCATCAATTTTATTAAACATGTGCATAAAACCCCTTTTACCCAGTCAAGTTCTTAAAGACATTATACAAATCTACAAGGCAAGTTTGGAGGAAGTGACAGGGCATCCTATTGGGATAGTGTCCACTTGAAAATGGATGTTTGCGGATGAGATCAATCCAAGTCATGTTAATGGGTGAGGTGGATAAGGGATTTCCTGACAAGGGTTACAGTAATAGCAGGGAAATGCAAGGCTTACCTATGGGTGCCTTTGTAGAAGGCGAGCTGCACCTGTCCTGGATGAAAATGTTTCCAAGCCCGTTCATGCCTTTTATTCTGATTTCTTTATTACTTTTTCTTTCATGAAGCTAATCAGGGGACACTTCCCTGGCATGGTGACCAGTGGTGGAAATGTTACCCATAAGAACTTTCACATAAATGAGAAGGATGGATCGTGATGAGACCCCCTTTCTCTTGGCTATGCCACCAACAACCACTACCCTGGCATGGTAACTAGATGCTAGTAGTGTCATACCACTAGGTTCCCATGGACCTAATAGGATGGCTCATGATGAGACCCCCTATCCTATGACTAAATCTTGTTTTCTTATTTTTATGGGTCCCTCCTGTTTCTTGCTGAGAATCTTTTTACTACTTTCTTGGGGATCCCTAGGTGAAGCATCTCAAGGTTTTATGATGCAGGAGCATCATCTCACATCAGCCAACCAACCAGCCAGCCACGTCAAGTGCATGCATTCAAAGCTGAAGAGAGGCGCAACCCTCATTTTCTATTCGGATGAATGTAATTAATTGAGTGTAATTAAATGTTTAGGTTGTTGAGCCGTGAAGCTGTGCTTTGCGCATGCGTAGAAGTAAATAGGCCTTAAAATGTTTTTGTAAGGATGAGATCTAGATCTGATCTATGGACTAGACAACCATTGAATGTAATTGAATAAAGTAGTTGAGGTTTGGAGAGAAGAGCTCGAAGAGCCCCCTCAACTAAAATATTGAGAGAGATCTCATTTTGTGATAGCGAGCGCAAGAATAGTACAGCGTGAGATAGAGAAGAGCCGAGACCTTGTTACAAGCCATGCTTAGGAACACCTTGTAAAGACAGGCATTATCCATTTTAATATAAATAGCAGTTTTTCCTGCATATTATCTGTGTTGAATGAATGTCTGTGAGTGTTCTTTATATGTTGTGAATGTACGTTATGTTTATGCATTTGCAGGAGTTGTTCTGGTTTCAGGCTTGAGAGGTCTTTGGGGCTTCACACCAGGAGGGTGTGAAATAACGCTGAGGGTTCTGATAGCCATGCACAGAGGGTGAATTTATGAACTCTGCGGAGTCAAACAAAGGTGTTCTAGGTGGGCACAGAAGATGAAAGTAACAACTTGGGAGAAAGACCCGTGAGGTTGCTGAACACCTCAGAAGGCAAGGCTGTGGAGAACAACATAGTTGTAGACAAAAACTCTTCTTGAGTTCTGTAAAGCTCTGCCAGGAGGGCATCGAGCCAGTGCAAGGAGTGTACAGAAGGAGGACTCGGTTGTGAGTTAATTATAATTCAAAATCACTAAGGATTCTGAGAGCTCTACCAAGTGGGCATTGAGCATATGCATAGTGATGCATTGAGAAAAAATCTTCTATGAGTTCAGAAAGAAGCCACAATTACTAAGAATTATGAGAGCTCTGCCAAGTGGGCATTGAGCAGGTGTAAGGAGGACACAAAAGATAGAATTGCTGGATGTTCTGTGAGAAAATACTCTGCCAAGTGGGAATTGAGTAGGTGTGCAGATAGGAACAGAAGAAAAGAACTCTTTGAGTTCTGAATTTGAAGAAGAGTCCAAGGAAAGGGACCTTCATAGGGTTATTGAATACCCTGAAAGACTTAGAAAGAGGTTGATTGAGCAGAAGAATATCCAGGAGGGCATCACATTCTCCAGCAGGAGGAGAAAGGAGAAGGAACTATTTCCTTAGGAGTCTGGGAGAGAAGAGAAGCTCAGGATGGATAGCGCTTTATGTGCGCAGTGACCCTGTAGGGGCACAGGAGTCAAAGAATCCCTTGAGGATTCAAAGGATAAGATCAGGAGGAGTATTTCTTTCAGCGCATGGAACCATATCTGCAAGGGGTGCAGAGGTCGAAGAGCTCTTTGGAGGAGTTCAGAGTCTATAAAGCTTAGGAGAGATAGCGTTTTTATACGCGCGGGCGAGGCTCAAAGTCGTAGAGCTCGCAAAAGGGATAGAAAAAAGGTTGAGGCCTTTAGTTTTGGAAAACATCTTCCAAGTCTGAGAAGAAAGCACAGAAGCTTTGGAGGAGACACAACAGTCATCAAATTAGGCTGAGGAAAAAAGATCTGGACCGTTGGTTTTCCACGTCCAAGGAGCAGCAGAGCAAGCGCATAGAAGGGATGGATTTGAACCGTCGGATCTTGATCCTAGTACCCGTCAGCCATTGGATCTGACAGGACTTGCGAGGGAGTTAAACCCTCACATAGCAGAGCAGAGGAGATGAAAATCCTGAAAGGGGAGAGTCCATCGGCATATCGGAATTTGACATTTCACGAATCCTGAAGACAAGACGTTCAGAGCATTTCGGCATTTGAAATCACAAAATCCCGAAAGGGGTTTCCTAGCTGACATCATATCGGGAAATCTAGAATCGTAACTTCAGGGGTTCCAAGGACAAAGCATCGAAGTATTTCGGTGTTTTAATACCCGAAATAGCAAAAGGAGGAGAGAAGGCCGGAACAAGTGCCATATCAACATTTCGCGTATTGGCACTTCGAGGGTCTAGAGGACAAGAAGTCGATCCCTTGGGTTGCGAAACTTTGAAATAAGGTCTTGGTCATGTGAAGGATGGTCACTTGGACCGAAGCATAGCCAGGCGGGGCTAAGGTATTGCCGATTCGACATTTTGTGGATCGGTGAATCGAGAGTCGAGAGGACAAGAGATCGGGCTCTCGCGTCAATAAATCTCGAAGGACATATCGTTGTGGTCATATGAGAATTGGTCATGTGGGACAAGAGATAGCCCAGGGGATAAATGTTGAAGGTGCATCTCGGGTAATCGGCAATTGGTTGATCATGAGAACAAAGGTTCTCGACAACAGGAACCAGGAAAAAACGAAGTCTGAAATTTCATTTCTTGTTGCAGGAAAGAGGGAACGATCATTTGTGTGAGGCCGCCGAGGACAACAAAAGGACTTGTGGATTGGATTTTTCACAGTGATTCCAGAGGGAGTCAGAAGAGCCGCTTCGGTTCACAAGTTTAGACTGAACGATCCTTTTGAGACCGGGAGGTCGTGTGTAGGGGACCCTGCGGGGTTATACGGCTACGTGCATCAAGTGGTATCAGAGTCAGACTTCACTTGTATATTTCAGGTGAAGTGAGGCAGAAGGGAGACAAGTTTGTTGAAGACTCTGTGGTGATTGTTCATGGGCAGGCAACAATCAAGAAGACAATCAGCAGGATTGTAGGAAGAGGCTGAAACACTCGAGGTTGCAGGAGTGAGCAGCAGATTTTCCAGGAGGACAGACAGAAACAAGAACATGGCTACTGAAGGTTGTATGCATGCTGGGAGGAAGAGAAAAGCAGAAAATCTTGCAGAAATAGATGAAGATCTCACTAATATAAGGGCGGATATAGAAAATCTTGCATTGCGGATGCAGTAGAAAGCCAAGCCAAGGTGGGTGTATGAATGGCCCATGAGGAAGGCAAAAACAAAATGGCCAGTCAAGGAGTTGATGGCTAGAAGATAGCATAGGCTGTTAAGAGGATGGTTGAGGCATGCTGAAAACCTCAATAGACCAGAAGAGGAAATGGTTCAGATATGTGAACTAGAGACTGGGAGAAGTCTCAGTAGTAAGGATGAAATGGGATCGGCTGAAGATCTCAAGAACTGCCAAGAGGGTAGAGAAGGAAGAATTCCATATTTCCAGATGGGCGATGGATCAAGATCACTGCAGGATCTCATAGACTACTAGGATGGTAGTGAAAGGTTTCCAAATTTCCAGGTGGGCAAGGGAACAGAGATGGAATCAGTTGATTCCATGGACTGCCAGGAGGGTAGCAGGAAAATCCCATATTGCCAGGTGGCCAGGGATGAGCAGGTGAGTTTGAATCAGCCAGAGCAGCTGACAGAAGAGGAAGATCGGGAGAATATTCTAATGATTTGGGGAATTGGAATATTCCTACCACTTAACCCAGGGGAGGCAAAATTCTGTGTTGTCGATGATGCAGGAGAAGAAAGGCAGCCAACTGAGACTGTCAGGGAAAAATAATTGGAGCAAATATCTAAAGCTACCCAAGCAAAAGAGGAGAATGAGCATTCTAAGGAATGGCTCAACATATTCAACCAGGAAGCTGAGGAAGCTACAACACTGAAGCTGACAACAGAAGAAGAAGATGAGCATTATGAGGAGTGGCTCAAAATTTTCAGCCAGGAAACTGAAAATATTGTAGCATTGGAGCTTGCAGAAGTGGAGGAAGAGGAAGAAGCAAACAACATTAGCTTTGTTGATCTGTGTGAATAGATTGAATCCCTGGAGAGAAGGGTGATAGTGCAGGGCATGCACATCCAATAGGAAAAGTTGGAAGCAACTGATGAAGAAGACATGGGAGATCATTGCGATCTGCTCGACTACAGAAAAAAATTTCAGCTGAGGAGACTGAATGAGCAGAGCCAGCCATTGCAGCAGTTGGATGAGGTGATAGAAGACATCAGAAGGCTGATGGTAGAATCAACAGAAATTTCTAGCGAGGAGAAGCTGAGAAGAAGAAAAGAAACAACAACAAAAATAGTAGCAGGGAGATGGAGCAGATTTCCACAGCTGAGAGGGGAAGCTCATGAGAAGGAGCTCATGAATTTTGTAGCTGAGGAGTATGATGCAGGAGCATCATCTCACGTCATCCAACCAACCAGCCAGCCACGTCAAGCGCATGCATTCAAAGCTGAAGAGAGGCCCAAACCTCGTTTTTTATTCGAATGAATGTAATTAATTGAGTGTAATTAAATGTTTAGGCTGTTGATCCATGAAGCTGTGCTTTGCACAGGCGTAGAAGTAAATAGGCCTTTAAATGTTTTTGTAAGGATGAGATCTAGATCTGATCTATGGACTAGACATCCATTGAATGCAATTGAATAGAGTAGTTGAGGTTTGGAGGGAAGAGCTCGAAGAGCCCCCTCAAGTAAAAGATTGAGAGAGATCTCATTTTGTGATAGCGAGAGAAAGAATAGTAGAGTGTGAGATAGAGAAGAGCTGAGACCTTGTTACAGGCTGTGCTCAGGAACACTGTAACACCTTGTTTCCCCCAGTTTGTAAATATAACTGGACTGGCCAGGAACTATGGCAAACTCATAAATGTGAATGACATTTTGAACTTATTGCAGGACCGTTGGAGGGGATGTGCAGAAAAAGAGACCACGACAGTGGTGGAAGCCACCTGAAAAGGTGGCGTTAACTTCCACAGAGAATTAATACCGTATTTGGACTCCACTGGCCCGGAGAACCAAAAGCGGCTCGCTGGCCCTAAATTTAATGCCTTGCAGGCTGGTAGGTTGATGGCTTGATGAGGGATGGGGAGGTGAACCGCCTATCCATAGAGCCATCATGACTGACCAGCGCGAGGGTAATCGTGCCACATGCAACCTCGCGAGAGGATAAGGCATATGGAAGAAGTGATTGAGAGGACAGATGCGAGGGGAACTCTGGCATTACACAGAGTGAGTGATAGCAGAGAGGAAGGATTGCAACCTTCGCTCCTGGTCACTGGTAGACAGAGAGACGCAGTCTCACGGCGTCGTGGTCTCAGCTCGAGGGTGGCTAGTGGTAAATCCGTTGGGAGTCGCTACGCCTACGGTTGGGTGGAAACGAGCACCCCTCTCAGTAGTCACACCCATTTCTGGTGTTATTTCTGATAAGTGTTTTACATATTGTATATTGAAATTCATAGAATGATATATATATGTATATGCTCATAGAACTGTGAAATTGTGAATGATTTCTGTGTAAGAGTGTTTGTGCAGTGTTTGATAAAAATGAATAGATATATGCTCATAATAGAGGAAACCATGCATGACGTACGTTGATAAAGGAATCTAATTATGCCTTGGTTGAACTAAGTTAGGCTTCCAGCTCATTCTCAGGAGGCTTTTTTCCCTTACCTGTCTCCAGGGATGCCCCGAAATAGATCTCGTCGCAGAGACTCTCCCTTCTTAGAAAGGTTCACCAAGAACCCAAAAAAAGGACTTGAACGCGCAAGTCTTAATAACCCTGTATGAGGAGGAACGACCTTCTTAAAATTTTGAAGTAGTAGCGTAGGGATAAGTGAATGAATCGACGGATGAGATCCTGTCGGAAGACCCATGGTCATGCACGATCGTCACATTGATGAAAGTAACAAGGGTGTTATATACCTTGCCCCTTTCTCCTCTACCTTTGTGAACAACGAGGAAATCAGGACCGTAGATCCCCAAGGTCTATGGAAGTATCTGGACCATTGGTTTTTTTCCACGTCCAGAGAGAAGCGTAGATGAGTAGAAGTCTGAGAACTTGTAGAAGCTCAGGACAAATAGCACTTCGCATGCGAGGGCTCTACAAGGAGTGTAGAAGTCAAGGAATCCTTTGAGGATTCAGGTGTAAAAGCCCAGGAGAGCGCAACAGCCGTCGGATGTTCCCATAGATACCCATCATCCGTTGGAGCGGGAGAAGGCGCACAGAGTTTAGCCTCTGGAGTAAGTGCAGAAGAAGAAAGAAATCTGAACCGACAGATCTTGAACAGATACCTGTCAGCTGTCAGATTGGACAAGAGTTGCACGAGGGTTGCCATCTGGAATCCAACCATCAGCATATCGGGATTCTCGAGGACAAGAAAATCGAGACACTTCAAGTCTCGAAACGTCGGGAGGATATGGACCATCTGTTTGAGGATACACGTGGCGGAGATTGAGGTTTACTATCGGGAGTCGGGATATTGACCTTCCCGTGGACAGGAGATCGGGGAAGTCCGAAGTGAAAAACCCCGGTAAAATCTGAGTCATCCATTTGGGGAGACAGGTGTCAGAAATCCGTAGAGAGTCGAGATATTCGACATTGGGAAATTGGAGTTCCTGAGGCCGTGAGAATTGGGACATCACCAGTCTCGAAATCCCGGAGAAATCGAGACCGTCCATCAGAGGAGGACGCGTGGCAGCAATCGACGCCGTCGGGGAAGGACCCGACAGGAAGTTGCTGAACGACGTTTGGGTCATCGGGATATCAAGAATCCTGGTGACAATTTGTTTATGAATTTTTGAATCATGAAGCTCAAAACCCCAATGAGTGGGGGCTAGCTGTCATCATATCCGAGAAGTGGGAAGCGCCATTGTGGGGGCCAGCTGTCAGCATATCTGAGAAGTGGGAAGCGCCATTGTGGGGGCCAGCTGTCAGCATAGCGGGAAGACGGGATTCAAAGGATCGGGAATCCCGTGAGCCCATGCATTTTGGCATTGAAAACCCCGTAGCCCCGACGAGGGTTAAGACTGCGGTCACGGGGATCATGGTCATGTGAGCTAGGAGCCTAGCCAGGAGAGCTACCGCGTAAAGGACACGTCAGGATTCGAGGAATCGTGAGTCCTGGGGATGTTTGCAATTCAATGGGGGGAATTCCAAAACCCCGATGGGGGATAAGGCTGTGGTCTCATGAGCACGGTCATTTGGACCAGGGCATAGCCAGGAGGGGCTAAGGCCAAAAAGAGAGCTCATTGAAGATTGGAGAATCGAGGGCATAGGGACCCTCGACATTAGAAAGGACAAAACCCCGAAAACCTAAAGTTGTCATCAGGAAAAGACCACGGTTAGGTGTAGAGAGCCGTATAGGCGAAAGAAAGACCTGTTGCCTAGGGTTGGCATGTCCCTGACGCAAGCTTTGGGGGTTCTCATTGTTGAGAACTAAACAAAAAAGTTTGATCTAGGTAGTGGGTATGTTACAAAGTGGTATCAGAGCATGGTTACAACACTCGACCTGATTGGGCTCATGCATGAGTCACGCATAAACCTCGTTCGAAGCACTCCTATGAGGAGTAATCCCCTGACTTAACTCTCTTGTCTAGGATTAAAAACTTGGAAAGTAAGAACCCGATTGTGTATGCATGTGAAAGAGTTATGAATTTATGCTCAAATTATAAAAAATGAATTTAACTCTTGACTAATAACCAACGTTTGTCTTTTCACTCGAGCGGACGATCAACCGCGGGAATCTATAGACGTAGAGTATGGTGACCCACCAAGAGGTGGGAGAAGGCTCCCACAACAGAGACGAAGAGTCTGACGAGAGAAGAGCAATAGGAACCCCTCCAGACCTAGCCGAGACTGTGAGGAGTCTCATGGTTGAGTTGCAAAGCTGCAAGGCCAACAATGAAAGGATGATGAAAGAACAAGAAAAGAAAACTGAAATTAATGCAGTTCTACTGCAGAGCTTATCCGACCTACAGCGACAAATGCAACATGAACCTGAGATGTAGAATCATGGTCATGTCAGTGGCCATACTGGGAGAAGCACATCAAGAAAGGTCCACCCCAGAGGTAAAGGACTAGTGCCAGACGATTCCACTGAGAAGGAAGCTGGCGATTCAGAAGGCTCTTCCAGCAGCAGGACCAGTTCCTACTCTTGCAGAAAAAAGAAGAAGCAAAAGACTTCCAAGAGTCATAAATTTGAGGAATTAAAAAAGGCCAAACCTCCCTCTTTCGATGGTGAGATAAAGAAGGGAGAGGAAGCCGAGGCCTGGCTACTCGGACTGAAGAAATATTTTAGAGTCCATGACTTTTCAGAGAATTTGAAGGCCCGAGTGGCCACTTTCAATCTAAATGGAAAGGCTTCCATCTGGTGGGAAGACCTTAAGAATATCAAGGGGGTCCACGAGGAGGACCTGTCTTGGAAACAGTTTGAGAAGTACTTCCGGAAGAAGTATTTGTCGGAAAGATATTTCAACGAGAAGGCTAAAGAGTTCTATGAACTCAAACTGGGACAACTTACTATGGAGGAATATGTCAACAAATTCCTCAACTTATTGAGATATGTACCCTACATCAAAGCAGAGAAGGTGAAGGCACAATGCTTCATCAATGGGCTACCCAAAGAATACGAGACCGAATCGAATTCGACGAGCCAAAGACCCTAGAAGACACTATACGAAAGGAAACATATTGTCATGAACAATATGGACATCAGGCAGAGTCTCGTGGAGACTGGAAACAGAAGAATTGTTCAAAATTTCAGAAGAAGGGGAGAAAATCCTCAGGATTGAAAAACTACAAGAAGACCCACAGAATGAACTTTCCAACCAGGAGTGTACTCCAACAGAAATTTCCCTCGGGGAACGGAAATAAAACTTCTGGACCTATACTGGCAAAGACGAATAACCCAAAGAAAGAACCTTTGAAATGTTGGCATTGCGGAGGAGAACAGTCGGAAAGTCTATAACCTTCAGGAAGCTACCACAGTTAATGATGTGGCAAGGAGTATGCCACAGATTTATGCAGCCTTGGATAATAACCAAGATGACCACCAAGCTTCAGTGGTGGAAATGGAAGGTATGATTTTCAACCATTTAGTGTCTGTTTTGATTGACCCTGGTTCAAATTTGAGTTATATAGCCCCTAGAGCTGTTGATAAGTGTAAACTACAGCCACAGAAGCAAACTAAACCATGGTTGGTACAGTTAGCCACTGGCACCAAAAGAAAGGTAGTAGAGGTCATACTAGTCTGCCAATTAATGTTGGGTGAATTCCCCACCCAAGCAACCCTTAATGTATTACCCCTGGGATCATATGATATGTTGATCGGTATGGACTGGTTGGCCGCCCATAAACCCAAATTGGAATGTTATCATAAAACCTTAGAATGCATGAGCAAAGAAGGACAAAGGATAACCCTCCAAGGGATCCGAAAACCGGTCTCGGTGAGAAAAATATCAGCCCTGCAAATGAGAAAGTATTGTCGAAAGGGATGTCCCCTATATGCAATACAGGTACTGAAAATAATCGAAGGCGATAAACCAAGCCCTGATGATCACCCTATCCTGAGAGAGTACAGAGATGTATTTCCGGAAGAGGTACCGAGTCCACCTTCGAGAAGAGACATAGACTTCTCAATAGAACTTGCACCAGGAGCGGTGTCGGTGTCCAGGACACCTTGCCGAATGAGCACACCGGAGTTAGTAGAACTCAAGTTACAATTGAAAGAAATGATGGATAAGGGTTATATTCGACCCAGCGTGTCCCCATGGGGAGCACCAGTCTTGTTTGTGAAAAAGAAGGATGGCACCCTTAGACTGTGTATAGACTATAGACAACTTAATAAAGTAACCATAAAGAACAAGTACCCGTTGCCCAAGATCGATGATCTATTCGATCAGTTGGGAGGTGCGTCTGTTTTCTCAAAGATTGACTTGAGGTCATGATACCATCAAGTCTGAATTAAGGGTGAAGACATCCATAAAACCACTTTCCGGAAACGGTATGGTCACTATGAGTTTGTGGTAGTGCCATTTGGGTTAACCAATGCCCCTGCCACTTTCATGTGCTTAATGAACAATATACTCAGTAAATTTTTAGACAAATTTGCACTGGTTTTTATTGATGATATATTAATCTACTCTAAGAATAGAGAAGAACATGAAGAGAATATTAGACTTGTGTTGCAAGTGCTAAGAGAGCATCAACTCTATGCCAAATTCAGTAAATGTGACTTCTTTCAGAAGCAAATACACTACTTGGGACATGTTCTATCCGAGGAAGGGGTAGCAGTAGATCCTGACAAGATCAGGTCTATCATGGAATGGCCTACCCCAAAGGATGTCTCAAACATCAGATCCTTTATGGGATTGGCGGGATACTATAGGAGATTTATAAAATATTTCTCCAAGATTGGTTTCCCAATCACTGCCCTCCAGAGGAAGGGGACAAAATTCCTGTGGACACAGAAATGCGAAGAAATATTTCAAACCCTAAAACATCTACTGACCCATGCACCCGTGCTAAAAATCGCTGACCCAGAAGCTGACTTCCTTGTGTGCACAGATGCTTGTAAAGAAGGGCTCGGAGGAGTCCTTATGCAGGAAGGAAAGGTGATCTGCTATGAATCCCGAAAATTGAATGAACATGAGGTCAACTAGGTGACTCATGATCCAGAACTGGCTGCCATAGTGCATGCCTTAAAAATGTGGAGGCATTACCTCTTGGGAAGAAAATTTGTGCTTATGACAGATCACTGTGGATTATGGTATTTGTTCGACCAACCAAAGCTCAATGCTAGACAAGCTAGATGGATGG
>ML811193.1:66522-117315 GCA_009831015.1 Picea engelmannii | reverse complement strand
TTTTTCATTAACTTCAATATAAACCAACTTACAATGATTTCTGAGGCCGGTCACCGTTCCACGATTCTGATCCTGGGCTCTTCCTCTTCTTTTTGTCCTCCAACTGCTGCTTCTTGAGTTCCTCCTAAAGCTTGAGGCAAAGCTAAAGGGTTGGGACAAAACTGGCTTGGCAATTTGGCAGAGTTCCTTTACTATGATTTTCCTTCTTTGATTAGTACCCCTACCCCTCCTTTTATAGGCTAGGAAGAGCTAGGGTTTTAGTCGAACTCTCGGCCATGCATGGCGGAGAGTTTCAGTTAACTGACAAAAAGCCTCGTGTCTCGGCGGAAACTTCCCTGATTTTTTGCATTGTTAGGTACTCGCGGGCTGTTTGGGGCTAGCCCGTGGATACCCGCGTTCAGTAAGAAGACAGCAAGCGGTTGCCCGTGCCCAGTGATAAGTTAGGGCGCGGGTTGTTTGTCTTAAGTGGTTTTTTGAGGAAATACTCAGCATGGATTTGGCTAGGAAGAGGCATGAGTTGGCCTGATGCCAGGTAAACCTGTATGGTGCATTTTAGGGTTATAGCACTCGATACTCCATGTCTAGGACCTATGGGCCTCGAGACATAATATCCTTAGTTATCCCTAAAAGTGGGGATAACATGTCCTCTATTTATTAAGTAAACAACAATATCTACAACATCTTCCCAGAACTGTAAGGACAAACCAATATGGAATCTCATACCCCTTGCACACTCCATGATTGTCATGTTCATCCTTTCTGACACACCATTTACTTGTGGTATTTCTGGAACTATCTTCTCTCTACGAATCCCATGGTATGAACAGTAATCATAAAAATCATTTCTGTAATATCCACCTCCATTGTCTGATCTAATACACTTCCACCTTTTTCCTGTCTCATTCTCAATAAAAGATTTCCATTTCTTAAAAGTATCAAAAACATCATATTTTTGTCGAATGCAATAAACCCAAGTTTTTCTAGTTGCATCATCAATAAAACTAACATAATAACAAGAGCTACCAAGAGATGATACTTGAGCTGGTCCCCATACATCTATATGCACAAGCTCTAACCTTTCACTCTTCTTTTCTTTTCCGACTCTGAGAAATTTGACTCTCTTATTTTTTCCATAAACACAATGCTCACAGAAATCCAAATCAATTTGTTTAAGATCTAGCAACAAATTTATTTTGTGAAGTATCTGCATCCCCTTCTCACTCATGTGTCCAAGCCTATGAAGCCACAGTGTTGTATCCACTCCTGTAGAAGTTAAAGAGATAGAAGAGTCAGTATTACTAGTACATACATACAATGTACCTACCTTCTCTCCTTTTGCTATCACCAATGATCCTTTGGTGACCTTCCACACCTTATCTTTAAATATGGATATACAACCTTCACTTTCCAATTGCCCTATTTAAATTATATTTTTCCTTATATATGGAACATGTCTTACCTATTTCAACAACCATTGGTTTCCATTCCTTTGCTTTATTTTTACCTTTCCCATTCCAACAATTTTGCATGGTGCAACATCACCCAAATGAACCTATCCAAAATCACCTTGAACATAATCTAGAAAATGTTTCCTATGGGGTGTGGCATGAAATGAAGCCCCTAAATATACTACCCAAGACTCATAAATATTATCTACATAAAGAATCAAAGCATCTTGTAACACATCCCCAATTACATTTGCTTCCTGATTTTTCTTCTATTGTCCATCTCTTTGTTTCTTTGGAGCTCTGTAGTCTTTCTTCATATGTCCTTTCTTCCTACAATTCCAACACTCTATATTTCAAAATCTGGATTTGGATATGCCCTTCCTATAATTCTCGTGGCTCCCTGAGCCCTTTCCTCTATCCTTTTGTCTTCCCCTGTTCTCCATGTTTAATGCATTACCTGATGTCTCACCTGTGCTTTTCCATCGCATTTCCTCACTAAGGAGAACACCAACAACAACATCAAATTTTAAAGTGTTCTAACCAGAGAAAAATTTACTTACAACCATGAACAAGCCATTCCAGCTTTCTGGAAATGAGCACAAGATCATAAGATCCCTAACCTCATCATAAAATTCCACTTTTACAAAACTTAGTTTATTAGTAACCGTATTAAATTAATTTAAGTGATCTGCAACAGACCCACCTTCTGACATCTTCATATTAAATAATATCTTCATTAGAAATACCTTATTGGACATCGATGGTTTTTCATACAGTTTATCCAATGCATCCATCAACTCCTTCATTGTATTTTCTTTCGAAATATTGAAAGCCATCGATGCTTCCAGGCTTAGTTGTATCATTCCTAGTGACTTTCTATCAAGAACCTCCCATTATTCATCCTTCATGGCCGTCAACTTATTTTCTATTCCACCCAATGGTAGGAATATATCCTTATGATATAAATAATCTTCCATCTGCATCTTTCATAACTAGTAGTTTTAGTCATTAAATTTCTCGACCCTAAACTTTCCATCTTCCGCCATTTCTCCCACTCAAACTAGGAACCCTCTTTTTCTGTGAGTTACCTTTCTCTATGATACCAGTTGTTAGAAAAACAATATCACAGAGAAATAAAATAAAACAAATGCATAAATAAAACACAAAAGATACACAATACAATAGAGCCACAGATATATGTGGTTCACCTAGTGTGGGCTATGCCCACCAAAGAAATTGTCAGGTCCTTCCTTTATTATTATCCAACAAATGAAGGGATACAACCTGCAAAACACCCTCTATAACTTCCTCTTCTTTCTCTCACAGTCTCCTCACTCGGAATAAAATATTCATAATGATACATGTTGTAAGCTAGGTCTTCAATCTTGCTTCTCCTCTCTCTTTTCCCTATTCCTTCGTCGAATTTGTCCTCTTCAGGTTGATAAAGTCAGTTCCCAATTTGTTCAATAACTTGGTTTTATTTGTTGGCTTGCTTGAATGATTCTTTGCACAAAGTTTTTCTATTTTTCTTGAAGGATAAATACATGTCGTATTTGGTTCAGATTGCTTGTCATCATGTTTTCCATTAATTGATCTCACAACAGGTCGACCAAGTATTTTTTCTTGCACAGGAAACACTCGTGGACATACTCAAAAATCTAGAGCGATCAATTTCAAGCTTAGATTGGGAACAAAGAGGTTAATTTTCAACGGTGGAGATCCATCAGGCCAATCAGATCGACATTTTTCATGCATTGAGAGTGTCGAAATCGCGTGTGGTTTAACATCAAGAGAGAACCCACAAAGTACAATAATTACCCGAAGAGCCAAAGTCCCGAAGTCTCGAGAGCCTGCCACATCACTCCGGGCCCATACGACTCCAGGAGATCTTCAAGAACAACATTCATAAACTCTCGAAGTCATGAAGTGAATCTAGACCGTCCATTAGCAAGGACACGTGGAGGCAGATCTTTCACTTCGGAGACTTAGCGCTCTGGAAGGTTTGCGAAGCAGTAGGACAAGAATTACCCAAAGCCCGAACTCTCGAAGAAAATATGGACCATCCATCAACGAGGACACACGGAAACAGATCCCTCTCTTCAAATACATGACACTTCGGAGGATTTCACAAGCAAGGAGACGAAAAATCCCGAAGCCCGAACTCCCAAAGTGAATATGGACCATCTAGACCTAGAGACCACGTGGTGGAAGATCCCTCACTTCAGAATTGAAACACTCCATAGGATGGTAAGAAATATGCATTGAAAGGCCCGAAGCTCGAACTCCCAAAGTGATCATAGACCATTGATCTCAAATCAACAAGAACCGTTGATCCTTACAGCAGGTAAATATCACCCAGATCACATATTAAAATCAGATCAACGACCACATTTCATTGTGGGGACGTAAACTTCTCGAACGTTAATTTTCCAAAGTAGTCCTGCAATTGGAACCATGGTATTGTTGGAAGAGTATGTGGAAGATTGTGGGGGATTGTGGGGGCCAGAGCGGTGTGGACCCAAACCAACCTTGACAACTTCCAAAATCACATGATAAAATGACATCAGGTCACCATGTCACCTCCACTCACCTCCACTTCATATACATCCACGTCATACACCTTCACGTGTCATGTCTTCCTATTGGACGCTTGCCTCTACATATTCCTATTAACATCCAGTTCATCTTAGAGAAAGCGAGAAGAAGGGCCAGTTACAGTCGAGATAGAGTGCACTTAGCTTCCAAAAGCTCATACATAGACATAGAGTTAATTCTCAGTCCCAGGTCGATGCAGAATAGCTCTAGAACACTTCAGTAGACTACCTCTACCTCAAGCAAGAGATCTTCCCATGCAGCCAGTTGTCTCCAGTGGCCTCTAACAGCTTGCAGGCATTCCATTACTCAACACAGAGCTCTGTTTTGTCACTCCAAGGCCTATTTTCTGCCAATTCAGTTCCTCAAGCGCATGGATCAGTTCTGTCTCAGAGACATTAATAGTTTTTAGTTGATTAATTCCAACATTTTCTTAGATTAAATACAATAGTGGTATTCTTTGTGTGATTAGAATCACTCTTGTTGATTAAGTCTAGCGTCACAATCAAGTTAATAATTTTTTCTATGAACAGTTACCTAAAATTAGGTCCCAGTCCCCTAAGGACGAGAACCTCTGCAACTCTGTTAAATAGGGGGTGTTTGAATGTTTTGAGGGTCATATTTTTTGGGAAAGAATAACACTACATCAGATTGGTTGGACCTGTTCTATGCATGGATTAAATCTCTCTAGCTGGTGAACATACTCTTGATGACAGTGTTTTGTTTAAATCTTCATGTGTTTTTATCTTATATTGAATGTAGTTTTTGATTTGTGCAAAGTACATGTCATTTCCTTTCAGTTATTGCATAACTTGTCTTTATTGATATGCAACTTGTGAAAACAACTAATGCTTGGTGAATATTTGTTTTTATCTCAACCTGAAGGAGTAATTGTGTCTTGATACACATTTAATGTCTTGAAATGATATTTTAAGTATTGAACTTCTTGCAACACAAGAAGGACCCTCATCCATATCATTTTTCCAATACAAACTTGCTTTTGTCTTGATAGAATAACCCTCTGACCAACCAACAAAAATTAAAATAAACAAGCATTCTAAACTGATAGGTGGCCTAGATTTTCCCTTTAGCAGTCAGGTGAGACCTTAGGACCAACATATTCTGGCGACATCGCTGGGAAATGGAGTAACGCAATATATTTCCCTAGGAGAACAAAAATTGATCATCTTTGAAATTTGATGGTGAACAAATATCAAACACAGACAGACTGCCATCTTTCACCTGGCGACTTCACTGAGTAAAATTTTAAGAAGAAATACTGGCTCCCATAAAGGGATTCAACAGATCCAAATCTAAAAATAGCAAAGCCAAGAAGGCTCATTCTAACCCTGAGAATAGCAGAATAGTCTCTGAGCTAGAAAGGAAACTAATAAAATCCACTATAGCTCAGATATATACTTCCCCCCTCAAGGGTAAATATGCACACAAAGAGCCTACGTCTAATCACAATCACAAGTAGCTTGAATGTGCTAGCCCTGAAAATCATAATTCCAAAGAAGCTCAGACATCTCCAACTTCGTATTCTACCTCATCATCCAGTCCTGCATCCACTCTTGTATCTCCCATAAATTTGCAGATTCTTATTATTCAAACCATGGCTATTAACAGGATGGATGTCATAATTGCTGCCAGATATGCACCCCTAGTGCTACATATAGGTTTACATGCACTCCCAACCACAAATTACATGAAATATTTACCAAAATATAATGGGGAAGGTGAAGTAACTACTAAGGAACATCTTGTATCCTTTTACAACTTTGCAAACAACTTTAACATTGGTTATGCAGATGTGTGGATGAGGTTTTTTGTATAGAGTTTGGATGGGGAAGTCAGAAAATGGTTCACGGGTCTTCCTCCAGCCTCCATTATAGATATTGAGGTGTTGGATGAATATTTCATAAATCAATGGGGATATAGGAGAGATTATCTCTACTACATCACTGAATTTGGGGCTCTAAAGAGAAAGAATGGTGAATCTATTTTAGACTTCACCAAGAGATTCAATAAAATGTATGGTAGAATCCTAGATGAAATAAAACCAACTGAAGCCTCTGCCAAGATCAATTATGCTAATGAATTTGATTTAGATTTCTCCCTCCTCCTAAGAGAGAGAAGATCAACCACACTATTGTCCATGCAGGAAGCAACCATTGAGGTTGAATCTAATATTTTGGCATCAAAAAAATTAAATACTAGATCTGATAAAGAGAAGAAAAAATAGAGAGAGGATGCCCCTACCTCCTATAACTTGGCCACATCTGATCCAAACTTGATGAAATGACCAAAAATTTGAAGGATCTAACTTCTGAAATAGCTAAGCTAAAATAGGAGTCTAAATAGCCAAACAAAGATTTCCAAGGAGCTGGTAATAGAAATCAAAATTAGTTCAGAAGGCCTAATGATGCCCCTCACATAATGCAGAGAGAAAGGAGAAATGTTGATGATAAAAGGGTAGTGCCTCCTTTCCAAAACAACCAGATTGAGGAGATGGATGCAAACAGTGATGTTGTGGATGATACTGTTGTTCTTTTTAATGAAACAGATTACTATACCAGTCACTTAACATAGCAAGAATATGAGGTAACACAATTGTCAAATCATTTTGATGATCAGATAGGGGAGGAGAGAGTTATTCAAGGTCAACCTAAGAAGAAATATGATTTGAAGACGATAAATGAGGCTTCCAAAGCCACCACCTCTGATCAAATCAAACAAATTGAAGCTCCTCCCAAGCCAATCCCAAATAAAGGTATGCCCTCTAAAACTCAACAACTTCCCCCATCAAAACCTATTGTCCTTGAAATAAAGGAAGATGATAAGCCACCAACCTATTTCATTCTGGAACATAAGCTGAGAAAAATCAATATCCCTGTGCCTTTGAAAGAATTGTTAAAAAATGAACCTTTCAAAAAATCCATCATGAAAGTTTTGCAGCCAACTCCTTCTAGTGTATCTTCTGATGTCATTAGTCTGCAAGATGAAAAACCAACCATTACTGTGGGTCCACACATTGTGGATGGATCTTATGCTTCTCCTCATTTCTATATATCTTTGAATGTCCATGATAATATCCTGCATAACTATCTTATGGACTTGGGATCCTCTCACAATGTCATGCCCAAATTTGTTATGGAAGAACTAGTTCTGGAGATTACCAAGCCTTATCAAGACCTGTACTCCTTTGATTGTAAGAAAGTAAAATGTCTGGGATAGATAAAGGATATGGTGGTTTCTCTAGAAAAATTACCAATGAAGAGTGTAGTGATGGACATTACTGTAGCTGACATTCCCCCAAAGTTTTTAATGCTTTTATCCAGAACTTGGGCTAAGAAGGTTGGAGGATCATTACAAATGGACATCACTTATGCAACTCTTCCTGTGTTTGGAGGTGAAAATAGGAGGCTATACACAGAGGTAAGGTTATCCTACATTGTCAGTGACCATCATAACCCAATAAATCACCCAATTTATGTTGTTGAAGATGAGATTGGCTCATCTGTATTTCATTTAAAAGATGATGAACCTAAATAATCAGTTAGCCAATGCAAATATCAACCACTGATAGGTCAACAAAACAAAGTATGGAATATGTATTTCGATGGATCTTCATCAAAGGAAGGATTTGGTGCATGTATACTCCTCATTTCCCCTTTAGAAGAAGTAATAACCCTCTCTTATAAGCTGGAGTTTGAAACCACTAATAACATAGCTGAATATTAGGCTTTGGAGTTGGGACTGAGGGTTGCCAAATGTTATCACTGAAATTTCGTCTGCAAATGGTTATAGGAATCTAGCATCTTCAAACAGCTATGAGTTCACCCATGGACCAAAATTACCAAAAAGAATTTCCAAAAGGTCCAAAACTATACAACCAGTTATAAAATCAAAGTGCGCGAGGACTACACAGGGCGCACGCAAACATGCACCATCCAGAAACACAAGTAAAGCGCACATGCGCACGATGCATGAATGTGGTCGCTAAAAGCCGCGCACACCTGAGAACGACACATTTATGAGATTGTTCGGCCTCCCACCCACTTCTGGTTCATCTTCCAAGTTGATTTGACATCCAAATCTCGGCTGGATCTGACTGGGTGGCTGGTCAAAGACCTAAAAATGCCCTAAACAACCCCTTTTCACACTAAAAGCCGGTTGCACAATACCTCAAAGTGGTGCTATAAAACAAGGCCATGGGTGCACTACATTTTGAAGGAATTCATTTGCAAGGTTATGATGCTGCTATTCTCTTGGGGAATCCTCTTTTCTCATCAAGAGTATACTAGCATCATTACATTAGGCCAATCCACCTCACCTTTTGAGTGGATTAGCTTGGGATTCTTTCACCATTTCTTTCAAGTTTTCAAAGTTGTAAGAAGAGCTCAAATTGTGGGGGTCAAAGTGCCCTCCCTTGGAGGAAGAAGGGACCCAAATTCCCCTTTCTTCTCGGTGTTTTATTTTTCACTAATACAATCCTTTTCATTGGTGACATGAGTCTTGTTTGTTTCTTGTTCTTATGTCCTTATGCTCAATAGTTTAGTTGTTCTTTTATTTTCTAGTTTAATTCTTAGCTTAGTCTTTTATGTTTCTTTTTCTAACCCTTTCCTTTACTGCTATCTTTCTTAGCTAACCCAACTAAGCTTGTAAGCACCTCTATTTTTCTCATTTAGGTGAAAAAAGAGACACAACAGATTGGTGACTCCACTGGGGAAAGGTATCAATTTCTTACCCCATTTGGGTTTTTCTAGCTCTTCTTTTGGTTTATTTAACCTGCAGGTACCTTAACTGGCCCAAGCCGACCTACAAAACATCCAATTCAAAGCTGAATTGAGAGAATTCCATTTGGAATTTTCTTCACGGCCGTGAGACAGGTGTGTGTGGGTTTATTGGCCCACAGTCACGCATCATGCACATGTGCACCGAAGTTACTGTGTTTTTCAACACGCTCCATGCATCGGCGCCCAAAAATATGTTTCGGTTTGCGCATTGGCGCTCAGTGCACCTCTGTCCACTCTAAGACCCATGCACCTGTGTAGAAAAATACACATTGTAAGCCTTTTTGTGATTTGGGAAGGCCCCTAGCCTTCTTAAAAAAATGATTTCATGCATTTTGTAATATGCACCACACTTAGTTCCCTCTCCATATAAAGGGATTAGTCAAAACACATAGGCACTGAGAGGGTTTAAAATCATTATTTCCTCTTTTGCTTTCATTTTTCCACATGGATGGCTTGCTTTGACTAAGAGTATAAGTTGGAATCATTTGTAATCACATAAAACTTGCAATTGGGACCAGAAGTTGGATAACAATCGCTTAGTATGCTCTTCTCTCGTGCTTTAAAGCGACCTTGAGAATCAGAAAAAGGTTGTAGGACAATTTCATCTCCCTTAAAAAGACTAAAACCTTTAGGAGAGGACAACAGCCCCCCTCGGGACTCCTCTTAGTTTATTTTTCAAACACATCTCAAGACTGTAATGGGCCCATACATGCCCACATGCTACAAAGATAGGATAGTGTTGAAATTTACTTTCTTAGATTAAATAACTAGGGAAGTTTAAAGGTTTTGTAAACGGGCCCATACATGCCCACATGATCACAATCTAGGATAGTTTCAAAGCTTTCTTAGATTAAATAACAATAGGGAGTTAAAGGAATAGTAATAGACCCACATGTCCACATGCTAGCTTCCTAGGGACTTTTGAATTACACAAGGTTATACCAAAGGCATTTAGTTAATTAGGTAATCAACACTTGTAAGGACCAAGTGAAGTCCACATGCAACAAGGTGACACCTAATTCATTAAAACATTGGCACACTTTCACTCATTCACACAAAAAAGTCACTTATTACTCACATAGTTTTCATCTCAAAATGTGGAGGTCAAAGTAAGTTTCCTCCAAAGGGATTCCGAAACACCCCACCCTTTTCTTGACGAAACTATCCACTCCCATTTAATTTCAATGAGATTGGCTCACACCCCCAATCTCTCAAACAACCACATCTAATTTTTTTCTAAAAACTCACTAAGTTTTCCTCCACAGGAGGTGCCAAAAGAAATATTTTAGTCTAGGTAGGATTTCATGGATAGGCATCCAAATAACTCCCCGTTATCTAGTTCTCACATTTTCAAAACAATAGAAGTTGTCAAATAGGGAACTTTAAATCCTCCAAGTCAATTTTTCCTAACACCATAAGGCAGGGAGATACCCGTGAAGGGTTGAAGGCCGAGGTCTGGTTGTTCTGTGCGTCCCCCCTTGAGGCACCCATCTCTTGGACGGGATCCAACCCGTGACCCATTTCTTAGGCCTAAAATATAAATGTCGCACTTTGACCGAGGTACCTAGTGACCAAATTTTAGGACATCTACCCAGGTGGGAATTGTGGGCTGCAATTGCACCTTGCTCAGATTTTGTGTGGCTATTGGGAAATATCGCTAGTTCTTTCAGGATATGCCCCCTCTACCCCTCATTATAACTGATCACTTCATCCTTCACTAGTTTCTCTTCCGGTGGCTTCAGACCCCACTATCGAGTTCTTTTGGAAGGTCTAGTGCTATTTTGAGAGGAAGGACATTACATATTTTAGGAAACGATCATTTGTTTTCTTTGTTTCCCCGTGCGAACAAAACCATTTATCCACATATATGCTTCTTTATCAAAACACTTTATGTATGATGCATTTCTGATTACATTTGATTTAGATATATATTCTGTAAAGTTCAAAAAAATGCACACAAAGGCTCTTGTTTATTTATTACTCTCACTACCATTCGCACTGTAACATACCCACTACCTAGATCAAACTTTTTTGTTTAGTTCTCAACAATGAAAACCCCTGAAGCTTGCGTCAGGGACATGCCAACCCTGGGCAATGGGTCTTTCTTTCGCCTATACAGCTCTCTACACCTAACCATGGTCTTTTCCTGATGACAACTTCAGGTTTTCATCGTTTTGTCCTTTCTAATGTCGAGGGTCCCTATGCCCTCGATTCTCCGATCTTCAATGAGCTCTCTTTTTGGCCTTAGCCCCTCCTGGCTATGCCCTTGTCCACATGACCGTGCTCATGAGACCGCAGCCTTATATTGTTTCTTTTCGTCGGGGTTTTGGGATTTCTAATGCCAAAAGGTATATGTCTTTTGGATCCACGATCATCCGATTCCCGACGCACTCCAACTTCCACTAGTTCCCTCGGGCTAGTCCTTTGAGTCCATACAACCTCTATCTCACAAGACCACAGCCTTGTCCCCCATCGGGGTTTCAGACTTTCCACCGTTGAATTGCAAACGTCCCCAGGACTCGCGATTCCTTGAATCTCGATGCGTCCTTTACGCGCTAGCTCTCCTGGCTAGGCTCCTATCTCACATGAACACGATCCCCATGACCGCAGTCTTAACCCTCATCGGGGCTACGGGGTTTTCAATGCCAAAATGCATGGGCTCATGGGATTCCCGATCCTTCGACTTATGTCTTCCCGCTATGCTGACAACTGGCCCCCACTCATCGGGGTTTCGAGCTTCCCAATTCCAAAATGCATAAACAAATTGTCACCAGGATTCCCGATATCCCGATGACCCAAACTTCGTTCAACAACTTCATGTTAGGTATTTCCCCGACGGTGCCGATTGCTGCCACACGTCCTCCTCTGATGGACGGTCTTGATTTATTCGAGATTTCGAGACTGGTGATGTCCCAATTCTCACGGCCTCAGGAACTCCGATTTCCCGATGCCGAATATCCCGACTCTCTACAGATTTCTGACACCTATGTCCCCAAACGAACAACTCAGATTTTACTGGGGTTTTTCACTTTGGACTCCCGTGATCTCCTGTCCACGGGAAGGTCAATATCCCAACTCCCGATAGTAAACCTCGATCTCTACCACGTGTATCCTCAAACGGACGGTCCAGATCCTCCTAGCGTTACGAGACTTGAAGTGTCTCGATTTTCTTGTCCTCGATAATCCCGACATGTCGATGGCTGGATTCCCGATGGTAACCCTCGTGTAGCTCTTTTCCGATCTGACGGATGACGGGTATCTGTTCAAGATCCGTTGATTCGGATTTCTTTCTTCTTCTATGCTTACTCCAGAGGCTAAACTCTGTACGCCTTCTCCTGCTCCAATGGATGACAGGTATCTATGGGAACATCCGACGGCTGTTGCGCTCTCCTGGGATTTTACACCCAAATCCTCAAAGGATTCCTTGACTTCTACATTCCTTGTAGAGCCCTCGCACGCGAAGTGTTATCTGTCCTGAGCTTCTGCAAGTTTTCAGACTTCTACTCATCTACACTACTCTTTGGACGTGGAAAAACCAACGGTCCAGATACTTCCACAGACCTTGGGGATCTACGGTCTCGATTTCCTCGTTGTTCATGAAGGTAGAGGAGAAAGGGGCAAGGTATATAACACCCTTGTTACTTTCGTCAATTTGACGATTGTGGATGACCATGGGTCTTCTGACAGGATCTCATCCGTCCATTCATTCACTTATCCCTACGCTACTACTTCGGAATTTTAAGAAGGTCGTTCCTCCTCGTACAGGGTTATTAATACTTGCACGTTCAAGTTCTTTTTTTGGGTTCTTGGTGAACCTTTCTAAGAAGGGAGAGTCTCTACGACAAGATCTATTCCGGAGCATCCCTGGAGATGGGTAAGGGAAAACAGCCTCCCGAGAACGGGCTGGAAGCCTAACTTAGTTCAACCAAGGCATAATTAGATTTCTTTATCAACGTACGTCATGCATGGTTTCCTCTGTTATGAGCATATATCTATTCATTTTTATCAAACAGTGCACAAACATTCTTACACAGAAATCATTCAAAATTTCACAGTTCTATGAGCATATACATATATATATCATTCTATGAATTTAAAGATGCAATATGTAAAACAATTATCAGAGCTAACACCATAAATGGGTGCGACTACTGAGAGGGGTGCTCGTTTCCACCCAACCGTAGGCATAGCGACTCCCAGCGGATTTACCACTAGCCACCCCCAAGCTGAGACCACTATCACTCACTCTGCGTAATTCCAGAGTTCCCCTCGCGTCTGCCCCCCTTCAAACGCTTCTTCCATACGCCTTATCCTCTCGTGAGGTTGTGTGTGGCACGATTACCCTCGCACCGATCAAGCCTGACGGCTCTACGGATGGGTGGTTCACCATCCCATCCCTCATCAAGCCGCCCGCCTACCAGCCTGCGAGACATTAAATTTTGGGGGCCAACGAGCTGCTTTTGGTTCTCTGGGCCAGTGGAGTCCAAATACGGTATTAATTCTTGGTGGAAGTTAACGCCACCTTTTCAGGTGCCTTCCACCGCCATCGTGGTCTCTTTTCTGCACATCCCCTCTCAGCAGTCCTGCAATAAATTCAGAATGTTATTCACATTCATTGACCTCTTCCTCAAGGTCCATTTACATCACATATTCTCATTTATGAGTTTTCCATAGTTCTTGGCCAATCCAGTTATATTTACAAGCTAGGGGAAACAGGGTGTTACAATTCCCTCCCCCTTAAAAGGAACATCATCCTCGATGTTCTTATCTACTAACGTGAATTGCATGTACAGAAGTAAACAAAATTGGATATGCATGTCTCATGGCATCCTCCATTTCCCATGTAGCCTTATCTGGGCCAAAATGTTTCCACTGCACCTTGACCTGTGCAATGGTTCTGTTCTGGAGCGGGGTTTCCTTTCTGTCTAGTATGCATTGGGGTTCTGCTAGAAATTCTCCCTTCGGTTCCACCTGGATCACAGACCAGTCAATTATATGATTAGCATCATGTACATATTTCTTCAATAATGAAACATGGAAAACATTATGTGCTTTTACTGTGGGAGGAAGGGCTAGCCGAGAGGCTACAGGTCCCACTCTGTCTAGAACCTCAAAGGGTCCACAATACCGGGGTGCCAATTTGGCACAAGCTCCCATTTTCAGGGAACTCCTTCTGGGTTTAATTCTGAGATATACATGGTCTCCTATTTTAAACTCTCTTGGAGTTCTCTTTTGATCAGCATAACTTTTCTGTCGGTTCTGAGCGATCTTCAGATTTTATTTTATCTGAGCTACTTGTTGTTCCATTTCTTTCAGCATGTCGGGTCCAAAAGAAATCATGTTTACAGGATTACTCTAGTTGACTAGAGTATTACACGGCCTACCATAGAGGACCTCGAAGGGACTCATATTTAAGGATGCTTGGTAGCCGTTGTTGTAGGTGAATTCTACCAATGGAAGGTAGTCTTCCCATTTCCTGGGTTGATGCATTACATGCATCCTTAACATATCTTCTAATATTTGATTCACTCTTTCTGTCTGTCCATCGGTTTGGGGGTGATAGGCGGTGCTAAACAACAATTTAGTCTCTAATCCTGCCATCAGTGATTTCCATAAATTGGAAGTAAATTTGGTGTCTCTGTCAGATATTATCTCCCTCGGCATGCCGTGCAGTTGGAACACCTCTTTCATGAATACCTGGGTGATATCTATCGCCTTGCAGGTCGATTTGACGGGAATGAAATGAGCAAACTTGCTCGGTTTATCCACCACTACCATAATGTTGTCATTCTGTTTGGTTGAAGTTGGTAATCCAGTGATAAAATCCATGGAGATGGTTTCCCATTTCCATTCTGGGATGGGTAAAGGGTGTAATAGTCCTACTGGATGTCGATGTTCTGATTTAACTTGTTGGCATTCTATGGATTGGGCCAAATATTTGGCTACATGCTTCTTCAATCCCGACCAATAGAATTGTTTCCGGGTGGCAGTAATCATTTTCTGGTATCCTGGGTGACCAGTGTAGGGTCTTTTATGTAGTTCATCCATGATGAACCTCTTCAAGTCGTCACAATTGGGAATGTACATTCTATCTCTTTGAGTGAGCAGGCCTCCTTCGGTCATCTGATAGCCTTCATATTTTTCTCCGGCGGGTTCTTGTTGTAGGTACAGGGTCACATTTCGAACGAAGGGATCTATTTCTTGTGCCTCTTTGACTCTGTTCTTGACATCTTTCTCGCAGGTACTCACTGCTGCTAGGTGAATAGTTTTCATGCTTCTGCTGAGGGAATCAGCCACCCTATTTTCCTTTCCTTTAATGTGTTTGATTTCAAAATCAAATTCGCTAAGGAGGGCCATCCATCTAGCTTGTCTAGCATTGAGCTTTGGTTGGTCGAACAAATACCGTAATCCACAGTGATCTGTCATAAGCACAAATTTTCTTCCCAAGAGGTAATGCCTCCACATTTTTAAGGCATGCACTATGGCAGCCAATTCTAGATCACGAGTCACATAGTTGACCTCATGTTCATTCAATTTTCAGGATTCATAGTAGATCACCTTTCCTTCCTGCATAAGGACTCCTCCGAGCCCTTCTTTACAAGCATCTATGCACACAAGGAAGTCAGCTTCTGGTTCAGCGATTTTTAGCATAGGTGCATGGGTTAGTAGATGTTTCAGGGTTTGAAATCTTTCTTCACATTGCTGTGTCCACAGGAATTTTGTCCCCTTCCTCTGGAGGGCAGTGATTGGAAAACCAATCTTGGAGAAATATTTTATAAATCTCCTATAGTATCCCACCAATCCCATAAAGGATCTGATGTCTGAGACATCCCTTGGGGTAGGCCATTCCATGATAGACCTGATCTTGTCAGGATCTACTGCTACCCCTTCCTCGGACAGAGCATGTCCCAAGTAGTGTATTTTCTTCTGAAAGAAGTCACATTTACTGAATTTGGCATAGATTTGATGCTCTCTTAGCACTTGCAGCACAAGTCTAACATGCTCTTCATGTTCTTCTCTATTCTTAGAGTAGATTAATATATCATCAATAAAAACCAGTACAAATTTGTCTAAAAATTTACTGAGTATATTGTTCATTAAGCACATGAAAGTGGCAGGGGCATTGGTTAACCCAAATGGAACTACCACAAACTCATAGTGACCATACCATGTCCAGAAAGCGATTTTATGGATGTCTTCACCCTTAATTAGGACTTGATGGTATCCTGACCTCAAGTCAATCTTTGAGAAAATAGACGCACCTCCCAACTGATCGAATAGATCATCGATCCTTGGCAACGGGTACTTGTTCTTTATGGTTACTTTATTAAGTTGTCTATACTCTATACACAGTCTAAGGATGCCATCCTTCTTTTTCAAAAACAGGACTGGTGCTCCCCATGGGGACACGCTGGGTCGAATATAACCCTTATCCATCATCTCTTTCAATTGTAATTTGAGTTCTACTAACTCAGGTGTGTTCATTCGGTAAGGTGTCCTGGACACCGGCACCGCTCCTGGTGCAAGTTCTATTGTGAAGTATATGTCTCTTCTCGGAGGTAGACCCGGTACCTCTTCCGAAAATACATATATGTACTCCCTTAGGATAGGGTGATCATCGGGGCTTGGTTTAGTGCCTTTGATTATTTTCAGTACCTGTATTGCATATAGGGGACATCCCTTTCGGCAATACTTTCTCATTTGCAGGGCTGATATTTGTCTCACCGAGACCAGTTTTCGGATCCCTTGGCGGGTTATCCTTTGTCCTTCTTTGCTCACACATTCTAAGGTTTTATGGTAACAGTACAATTTGTCTTTATGGGCGGCCAACCAGTCCATACCAATCAACATATCGTACGATCCCAGGGGTAATACATTAAGGGTTGCTTGGGTGGGGAATTCACCCATCATAAATTGACAAGCTGGTATGACCTCTACTACCTTTCTTTTGGTGCCAGTGGCTAACTGTACCAACCATGGTTTAGTTTGCTTCTGTGGCACTGGTCCTTTACCTCTGGGGTGGACCTTTCTTGACATGCTTCTCTCAGTATGGCCACTGATACGACCATGATTCTTCATCTCAGGTTCATGCTGCATTTTTCGTTGTAGGTCGGATAAGCTCTGCGGTAAAACTACATTAATTTTGGTTTGCTTTTCTTGTTCTTTCATCATCCTTTCATTGTCGGTCTTGCAGCTTTGCAACTCAACCATGAGACTCCTCACAGTCTCGGCTAGGTTTGGAGGGGTTCCTATTTCTCTTCTCTCATCAGACTCTTTGTCTCTGTTGTGGGAGCCTTCTCCCACCTCTTGGTGGGTCACCATACTCTGCGTCTGTAGATTCCCGCGGTTGATCGTCCGCTTGAGTGAAAAGACGAACGCTGGCTATTAGTCAAGAGTTAAATTCATTTTTATAAATTACGCATAAATTCATAACTTCTTTCACTTGCATACACAATCAGGTTCTCATTTTCCAAATTTTAATCCTGGACAAGAGAGTTAAGTTAGGGGATTACTCCTCATAGGAGTGCTTCGAACGAGGTTTATGCGTGACTCGTGCATGAGCCCAATGAGGCCGAGTGTTGTAACCATGGCTCTAATACCACTTTGTAACATACCCACTACCTAGATCAAACTTTTTCGTTTAGTTCTTAACAATGAGAACCCCCGAAGCTTGCGTCAGGGACATGCCAACCCTGGGCAACGGGTCTTTCTTTCGCCTATACGGCTCTCTACACCTAACCGTGGTCTTTTCCTGATGACAACTTCAGGTTTTTGGGGTTTTGTCCTTTATAATGTTGAGGGTCCCTATGCCCTCGATTCTCCGATCTTCAATGAGCTCTCTTTTTGGCCTTATCCCCTCCTGGCTATGCCCTGGTCCACACGACCGTGCTCACGAGACCACAGCATTATATTGTTTCTTTTCGTCGGGGTTTCGGGCTTTCTAATGCCAAAAGGTATATGTCCTTTGGATCCGTGATCCTCCGATTCCCGACACACTCCAACTTCCACTAGTTCCCTTGGGCTAGTCCTTTGAGTCCATACGACCTATATCTCACAAGACTGCAGCCTTGTCCCCCATCGGGGTTTCGGACTTTCCACCGTTGAATTGAAAACATCCCCAGGACTCGCGATTCCTTGAATCCCGATGCATCCTTTACGTGCTAGCTCTCCTGGCTAGGCTCCTAGTTCACATGACCACGATCCCCATGACCGCAGTCTTAACCCTCGTCGGGGCTACGGGGTTTTCAATGCCAAAATGCATGGGCTCACGGGATTCCCGATCCTTCGAATCCCGTCTTCCCGCTATGCTGACAGCTGGCCTCCACTCATCGGGGTTTCGAGCTTCACGATTCCAAAATGCATAAACAAATTTTCACCAGGATTCCCGATATCCCGATGACCCAAACGTCGTTCAGCAACTTCCTGTCGGGTCTTTCCCCGACGGCGCCGATTGCTGCCACGCGTCCTCCTCTGATGGACGGTCTCGATTTCTCCAGGATTTCGAGACTGGTGATGTCCCAATTCTCACGGCCTCAGTAACTCTGATTTCCCGATGTCGAATATCCCGACTCTCTACGGATTTCTGACACCTGTCTCCCCAAATGGAGGGCTTAGATTTTACCGAAGTTTTTCACTTCGGACTTCCCCAATCTCCTATCCACGGGAAGGTCGATATCCTGACTCCCAATAGTAAACCTCGATCTCCACCACATGTATCCTCAAACAGACGGTCCATATCCTCCCAGCGTTTCGAGACTTGAAGTATCTCGATTTTCTTATCCTCGAGAATCCTGACATGCCGATGGCTGGATTCACGATGGTAACCCTCGTGCAGCTCTTGTCTAATCCAACGACTGACGGGTATCTGTTCAAGATCCATCGGTTCAGATTTCTTTCTTCTTCTGCACTTATTCTAGAGGCTAAACTCTGTGTGCCTTCTCCCGCTCCAACGGATGACGGGTATCTATGGGAACATCTGACGACTACTGCTCTCTCCTGGGATTTTACACCCGAATCCTCAAAGGATTCCTTGACTTCTACATTCCTTGTAGAGCCCTCGCACGTGAAGTGTTATCTGTCCTGAGCTTCTGCAAGTTCTCAGACTTCTACTCATCTACACTACTCTCTAGACGTGGAAAAACCAACGGTCCAGATACTTCCACAGACCTTGGGGATCTACGGTCCCGATTTCCTCATTGTTCATGAAGGTAGAGGAGAAAGGGGCAAGGTATATAACGCCCTTGTTACTTTCGTCAATCTGACGATCATGCATGACCATGGGTCTTCCGACAGGATCTCATCCATCGATTTATTCACTTGTCCCTACGCTACTACTTCGGAATTTTAAGAAGGTCGTTCCTCCTCGTACAGGGTTATTAAGACTTGTGCGTTCAAGTTCTTTTTCTAGGTTCTTGGTGAACCTTTCTAAGAAGGGAGAGTCTCCGTGACGAGATCTATTCCGGGGCATCCCTGGAGACGGGTAAGGGAAAACAGCCTCTCGAGAATGGGTTGGAAGCCTAACTTAGTTCAACCAAGGCATAATTAGATTCCTTTATCAATGTACGTCATGCATCGTTTCCTCTGTTATGAGCATATATCTATTCATTTTTATCAAACACTACACAAACATTCTTACACAGAAATCATTCACAATTTCACAGTTCTATGAGCGTATACATATATATATCATTCTATGAATTTCAAGATGCAATATGTAAAACACTTATCAGAAATAACACCAGAAATGGGTGCGACTACTGAGAGGGGTGCTTGTTTCCACCCAACCGTAGGCATAGCGACTCCCACAGATCTACCAATGACCAAGACCGAAGGTTGAAATCCTTCCTCTCTACTATCACTCACTCTGCGTAATGCCAGAGTTCCCCTCGCGTATGCCCCCCTTCAATCGCTTCTGCCATACGCCTTATCCTCTCGCGAGGTTGTGTGTGGCACGATTACCCTTACACCGATCAGGCCTGACAGCTCTACGGATGGGCGGTTCACCATCCCACCCCTCATCAAGCCGCCCGCCTACCAGCCTGCGAGACATTAAATTTTGGGGGTCAGCGAGCCACTTTTGGTTCTCCAGGCTAGTGGAGTCCAAATACGGTATTAATTCTTGGTGGAAGTTAACGCCACCTTTTCAGGTGCCTTCCACTATCATCGTGGTCTCTTTTCTACACATCCCCTCTCAACAGTCCTGCAATAAATTCAAAATGTTATTCACATTCATTGACCTCTTCCTCAAGGTCCATTTACATCACATATTCTCATTTATGAGTTTTCCATAGTTCTTGGCCAATCCAGTTATATTTACAAGCTGGGGGAAACAGGGTGTTACATGCACACACCCAATTAACTAGTCGGACATCATAGGGGACCCACAGAACCCCTGTCATTCTAGACACTTGCTAAACCTCCCTCCTATTTTAGGGGGAGTTCCTAGTCTTGCCAACTCATCGGCTCCACCTTCTCACACCCCTGTGAGTGCCACTGTCTTAGGATCATCTTTGCTTGGTTCCACCTTACTTGGGTCCAATTCCCAAGGTCCACCATCCACTCGCTCTCCTTTACATGGAAGCGGGGGGCCAACTTCCTCTCAAGGGGGAAGTACCAACCCACCTAGCCCCCCTCAAGGGACAGGTTCACAAACCACTCACACCATGGCTGGAACTAATCCTCTGCCACCACTCCAAATGCCATATTTGGCCTCTCTTAACATACCATATCTAAGAAAACTCACAAATGACCCTATATTGCATAACCCCACATGGCCTACAATGCCTACCAAACTACCTTCAAATATCCCCAAGTTTGAAGGAAAGGTCGGTGATGACCCTGCCAACCATGTCATGACTTTCCACTTATGGTGCTCTTCCAACAGCATTATGGATGATTCCATCCGACTATGATTATTTCAACTCACACTCACTAGCCCATCAGCCAAATGGTATGTAGATGAAAAATCGGGGTCCCATGCAACGTTCGAGTCCTTGGCCAAAGAATTTTTGACCTTCTTCGAATTACCAATCCTCCATGACAATGGTATTGAACTACTTTCTAATTTCAAACAAACCTCAGCCACACATATCGTTGATCACATTCATGAGTGGCATCAACGACGTAGTTTGTGCAAAGAAGAAACCACCGAACAACAATGTCTTGATTGGTTTCTCAGATCACTTGTCTCTCTCCTTGGTAAATATGTGGCTTCCACCTTCCCTCAATCAGAAGAAGAAGCCATCAGTAAGGCTCAACAATACGACCTCATCTATTCTTAATCAGGGTACTTGTACACAGTACTTCTTGATCTCCCAAAACCCATGCCATTCGACCAAGATAAACCTGGAATGTCTCACTCAGTAGATGGATTGATTGGTAACACCACGCACCATGCACCACAACCCCAACAATCACCAATGTATGGCACACCTCCATATCTGTCGGCATATGGACGAACCCCTTATTATCCCCCACCCCCTTATCAACAACCATACCATGTTGCCCTTCCTCCACCCATCAGTGGACCACCACTGACCCCCACAACAAGCCCACATATCCAAACAAGTTCTGGTACCACCTCTCCCTCAACTTATACTCTAAGTACTAGCGAAAGAACAATTCCCTCCTATGTACCTTACGGATCATTACGAGAAAATAATTCATACTTTCCATTTCCTGGCCCTCCCCAACCCATGGATTCACCATAAGGACACCCTCACACTGGGGTGCATTTTTTTCAACCCTCTCCCATTCAACAATATCAAAATTTTGAACATCTGAATACGGAAAATCTGACCCATCCGTCGAATAATGCCAAAAAGAAAGGAAGAAAACAGAACAATAATAACCCAGATCAAGGCATGAATCATCCCCAATAGAACCAACCTACTGGGGGTAACCAGAATCAAGGGAATCAGAACCCCCAGGGGAGCAATAACAACAACCATCAAGGGAAAAATAACAATAATCTTTGAACCAAATTCCCTTATGCCCTGTGCGGGGAGTTCGGTCATTATACTCATCATTACCCCCAAATCACTGATTTTAAATGGATGAAAGACTCGGGAAATGGACCACATCATCTAGCACTGCCTACCCCTCAGCAGGCCCCACAACAATACGTGCAAAAACCACCCCCAGCTGTGCTGCAGAACCCCATTCTGCCCCAGGGTGTGATGAACACCCAACAGGAGATGCAGCCTACCCCACCACAGTTGGGGCAATATCTCAACCCGAACAATCCCTTAGATCATACTATCCTCCTCACTAGTGAGGAAGAAGTCCTTCTTCAGACACGTAGTCGTAAATACCATGCAACCGCTGAGTCTCCTCCCATTCCCCCAGAAACTATCCTAGCACCAACGAGACCCCCTTTGATGATCCCTTGCCCTAACATAGAAACACCTCTTCGCATCCCTCATATCCCATTGTCCAGGAATGTCCAAAACCCACAGGCTAGGGCGGCTCATAATTACAGTTTGGTTGATGACTTAGCACAGTCCCCGGCTACCATGTCCATCTTAGAAGTCCTTCAAACTTGTCCCACCCAGCGAAAATCATTACTTTCCACCTTGGGGGCAGTCGACCCTATGGATACTCAACTCATGACATTTGACCTCGATAGTGGAGAGCCTCATCTCCCCACTCTCATCGCTTTTCAAATCCCAGTGAAAATTTGAAACATCACAGCTCATCGATGAAGGCACATCCACATGCATCATGTCCAAGTCTGTATGGTAGAAACTTGGTTCCCCCGAACTCATACCATCTGCTATTACCTTAAGAGATTATGATGGACGACCATCTTCTCCCGAAGGACTCTTCCAAAATGTCCCTATAGAACTTAAAGGTAAGACCATTCTCATTGACATTGAAGTTATCGATGCCCCACTCGATTACAATATCTTGTTCGGCTGTAGCTACATGTATGCTATGAAGGCAGTTGCCTCTTCCGTCTTTCGAACCATGATGTTCCCCCATAATGGGAAGATCATTACAATTGACCAAGTTTCACATTATGAGCCTAACCCTTCTGCCAACATCAATAACATTCTCCCTCTCATTCACACTACTCATGAAGCATACCCACTCATCAAAATGGGTCCTGGAATTTTCAAAGACCCATCATTGTTAGGAACTTACCATGGTGCACCACTGCTCCTTCATCCTTCCAATCAGGTATGTGTTGTATCATCCAAAGGAACTAACATTGAGAATACCCTTCCTCCCAAGGAGTCTTCTCTCATATCTGATGTCCCACTAGTCACATAGCTCCTCCTTCATGAGCCTCCTACAAATTCGTCAGCTCCACTAGTTCACGATTTCACCTCACCCCAAGGCCATATCCTAGTTTGGGATACAGTTCCCCAAGCCATTACTCAAATCCCCTTCTTTTACCCTCCCCTAGGTGTATAATATTTCCAAGTAGCCGCAACGCTTACTCTCCCTAATATGGTGTTGGCAATCCCAGTTTGGTATTTACATCCACCAGAGATGGTTCCTCAACCATCCCTTCTCCCCCAAATAGAAGGAATCCGAATGATGATTCCCATACTCACTCCCACCATACCCTCTACACCCCCACTCACTAACCTCCCTGCCATAGCTAGGGGCAGGTGAAAGAAGAAGGAGCCCACAGCTCCACTTCCCCCATGCATCCAACCTCCTTGCATGCTATGTGAGAAAGATGGACACCCAACCAACAAATGGCCATCTCTACCTGAGTTACGTAACCTGATTCAACTCAATCAAACACCATCACCGTTCGTCACTTTAGCAAGTACTTCCACTACCGCCCCTAATGAAAGTAGCAAAGGTTTGTGAACCAAATTCACTTGCACCATATGTTCAGAATATGGCCATTATACACACCATTTCCCAATGCTACCTCAATTCTGACAGGCATTAGTAGCAGTACACCAAATCTTCCAGTAAGAACCCAATCCAGCTACATCATCCCCACCAAACATCACTGAAATCCATTATGTCACGACTTCAGTCAACAAACGTATGAGATGCCCTTGCTCTCTATGTGAATACTTATATCATTTTACATACCAATGTCCTATGATCATTGAATACAGGCAATGCCAATTGACCCTAATTCAAGCCCCTGCGCCCCCTACAGAATCGATGATTAACCTTACCTCATCACTAGAGATTATTCATATCATTTCTCATGAACCAGAAGCACTCCCTATTCCTCCATGGTTCTTGGATGACTTATACGAGGATTTACCCCCAAATCCCCCCAATTCCCTCATTCATTTCCCCATGGAAATTTTACGTCCAACTACCACTAGTACTCTTCAGTACCTCGATATTTGGTTTATGTCAAGTGAACCATCACAATCTCATTATGTCATTCCCCCAGCTTCTTCATCACCACAGGATAACCACATGATGAAAGTCACCAATATCAGTGGTTTAGATCCCTTGTATTCTCACCAATTCCACTGTGACGAGGACATACTTAAGGAATTAACCACCCCCGACTACCCATGGGATGTGCTACACCACATAGCACTCTTCTTTTCACAGGAAGCCTTCAAGCCTCCTAACCAACACCCCATATACGTAGTCGAAAACAAGGATTTTATCCCATCAGGGCATATTGATTGATTCAACAACCCCATCCCTACCCCTAATGCTTTTGAAGAAGGCAACATGGCCAACATTTCCCCTACCATCAAAATCAATATTTCCATCAGAAATGGAGTCGTCGAGGAAATTACCATTGGCGCCGCATGCACCCTTGAAGAAATCACCACCTATAAAGCCTTCTTCCAAGAATATCGGGACATTTTTTCTTGGTCATACACAGAGATGCCTGGCCTTGACCCCTCTATTGTCGAACATTGCATAGACACATTGCCTGATATCACACCGATTCGCCAAAAACAATGACTTCTACACCCGTCCAAAGCCACGATTATCAAAGCCAAGATTGACAAATTACGCGTCGTTGGCTTCATCTACCCCATTGCCTATACCTCATGGGTTTCCAACCCTGTACCCATTAACAAAAAATAGGGCACTATCCGTGTATGCATGGACTTTCGTGATCTCAATCACGCCTGTCCCAAAGACAACTTTCCAATGCCTTTCATCGATCAAATTTTCGATGACTACGTAGACCATGAGGATTTATCCTTCATGGATGGTTTCTCTGGCTATAACCAAATCCAAATCCACCCAACCGATCAATACAAAACTACATTCACCACTCCTTGGGGTACTTTTGCATATCGTGTCATGCCTTTTGGCCTAAAAAATGCTAGCGCAACTTTCCAACGGGCTATGACATACATTTTTCATGATCTAGCTCATATCATCCTTGCATACTTGGATGACCTCATAGCTCGATCCAAAAAATGCACCCATCATCTTGATGATTTACAGATCGTCTTCCAATGGTGTCGTTAGTACAACATCTGCTTAAACCCCCTCAAGTGTGTGTTCTACGTCACTACGGGGCGCCTCCTCAGATTCATCGTTTCCCAAAGTGGTATTACTGTGGATCCCCTCAAAGTCCAGGCCATCACCGAAATTCCACCCCCCTGGAATTTACACCAACTCTAGAGCCTACAAGGAAAAGCTAACTTTTTAAGGCGATTTGTCCCAGACTATGCCACTCGAGCACACGGTTTCCTTCGCTTACTACGCCACGACATCCCATTCCATTGGGATGAACATGCCCAAAAAGCGTTCGACGATCTTAAAATGGCACTCTCCAATGCCCCTTTAATAAGTTCACCCGACTATAATCACGACTATATCCTCTACATATCAGCATCAGTTGTCTCAGTAGTAGGAGTTCTCGTTCAAATCGGCAATGATGATCGTGAGCATGTCATTTACTACATTAGTAAAAACCTCTCAGGGCCACCCTTGAAGTATAATCACGAAGAGAAACTAGCCCTTGCAGTCATCCTCACAGTCCAGAAACTATGCCATTACATTCTGCTTCGCATGGCTAAAGTCATAGCAGATTCCAACCCCATGCAATACTTTCTCCATCGTCGGCAAATTAATTGAAAATTTTCCCGATGGATCATTATCCTTCAAGAGTACGATCTCGAATTTTCAACACCCAAGAGCAAGAAATCTCTTGTCCTCGCCGAACTTGTCACAACCTTCCCCTTTGATACTACCAGTGCCCCCGTCAATACTGACTTCCCTGATGAACATCTCTTTTATATCACTTCGGATGATCCTTGGTACGACGACCTCCTCGTCTACCTCCGAACCCAAAAGTTCGATAACCACCTCTCACGAGATGATCATCGTCATATTCGCCACCAGGCCCCCCGCTATCTCCTCATCAGAGATATCTTAAATTGGCAAGGGGTTGACACCATACTTCGTCGATGCTTGACTATTGACGAGGCTGATAGAGTCTTGAACGACTGCCATAGCGGCACGTGCAGGGGCCATCTTTTGGGGATGTCCACTGCTCAGTAAATCATCCACGTAGGTTACTTTTGGCCTACATTATTTCACGATTGCATTCATGCCATGAAGAGATGCGATAAATGTCAACTTTACGCCAACAAAGCATGAGCACCACCTGCTCTTCTCCACCCAGTCATTACTGCAGGCCCCTTTTGTAAATGGAGCATTGACTTCATGACTTGTAACCCACCATCTAGCAATGGACACAAATACATCGTTGTCGTAGTCGATTAATTCACAAAGTGGGCTGAAGCCATGCCTACCTTCAAAAACATCGCTGACACCACAACACATTTTTTCTTTAATCAAGTTATATCCCGCTTTGGAGTACCACTCCAACCAGTCTCTGATCACGGGAAACATTTCGAGAATGAGATTTTCATCGAACTCTCATCACGGTTAGGATTCTCCCATGAGTTTGCCTCACCGTATTACCCTCATTCCAATGGACAGGTTGAAGCAGTTAACAAGGTCTTCAAAACCTTGTTATAGCGCACGGTTAACAAACATAAGACCAACTAGCATCATATGTTATTTTCCGCACTATGGGCTTACCGTACGGCTGTGAAAATGACCACTGGTTTCACACCATTTCATCTAGTCCACGGGGTGGAGGCCACTCTTCCTATCGAGTGCAAACTTCCCACCTTATGCACCGCAATTGAGCTATTACCCGACACTACTCCAATGGAACAACGTTTGATGAACTTAAAGTCCCTGGATGAATATTGCCAATCTTCATTACAGAACAATGAGGCAACCAAAAAATGGTCAAAGGCCACCTTTGATCGCCATGTCAACCTTCGCTCATTTCATGAAGGTGACCTCCTCCTTGCTTATGATATCGCTCATGATACCCTCGGTCATGGTAAATTTGAGTCACTGTGGCATGGCCCCTACATTATCCAACATTGCCTCACCAAAAGCGCATACATCCTAGCTTATCCTGAAGGCCTCTCTCTCAAAGAACCCGTCAACGGGTTATACTTAAAGAAATTTTATGCCTAAGCGTAGCCATTCTACATTAGGTTATTTCTTTTATAGTGTTTTTAATCTTTTTTGCATACCTCATGTCTAAACTATCATTTTTGTTATTGACAAATGCTTCCTCCACTGGCCTACCACATCGGTTACATCGATGGTGCCAGCCGTTGGACACAAATTCTTGCTTCGACAGCTTGGGCCCTCTATTCCCCCTCACATGAACTACTACACTCTAGCGGCATATGTTTGGGTTCAACAACCAACAACCAAGCTGAGTACATTTTCTTCATTGGCCTCCTCATCGATGCTACCCATCATCGTATTCATCACCTTAGCATCTTACTTGACTCCCAACTAGTCGCCCTCCAACTCAACAATGTGTACCATGTCCGTGATCCTTGCCTCTTTCACAAATACCTGCAAGTTAGACTTTTATCTCGACATTTTGATTTCATTACATTTACACATATTCCAAGACAATTTAATCAAATTATAGATAACCTAGCTAACATTATACTCGATTGGCATATATCACATCAAGATACCTTTACACACACATAAACCATCAAGAGTCTGTCACAACATATATAGATTAGACATCATAAATAACATTAAAAAACAAAAATTCTCACACACATGTGAACATCACAAAGACCCCAAAATGTATATCCATATATATATAAATCGGTCAACAGTGCCATCAAAATGTTTACATACACATAGAATACATCGTATACAAAATATGTAGGCCAGTGAACCACCTTGGTACAAAACTGGTGTCACTACACCAAAATGGGCTCACCAGCCTATATATAATATACAAAAATACATAGAGAGACACTTAAGGTTCCTCTAGAGCACCACCTCCTGCCCCTCCCTGAGGCGGTGGTGCCCCACCCACTATCGGTCCCTCCAGACCTGGAGGTAACCACCTGGTCATCGCAACACCTGCTACTACTGCTCATCGAACCACAGTCTGCCACATCAGCAGAACTCCCACACACTGCTCCAAGATGCCCTCATCCTGTATGCGTGATCACATGCCCTCAGGCACTCCCTATAGCACTGCATCCAAGCGGCGGAGAATATCCTCAAAATCTCCCCCGGGCTCAATCGGAGGAGCATGTGATGGCCCTGCACTAGGGTCATCGAAATGGTGTCTCCTAGCTCCTCTCTCCTTGCTAGCTGGTCTCACCTCAACATCCTCACATTGTCGTTTCTCACCCGCTTGCGAAGGCCTCACCGACCCCTAACATGTCGATGCTCTGACCAACTCAACCTCATGCCCGCGAGGTCCCACATCTACACATACAAACAAACAATGGATAACATCAACATCCATCTATACATAATACATAGGTCATACTATCTCAAATATCAACATATCAAACAAATAAAAAACGTACCTCGGTGGTCAAACACCTCTCCCAAAGGTAACACCATATCCAGGTCACCCCGGAAGTCAACCCCACAGTATGGATACTGCAGTATGATCTGCAGCATCTGTCGCCACACCTGCACAACCTCGGTCATGAAAAAATGGCCACCCTCACCACCACCATGGAGAATCAAAATTTGTGACCACTGCATCAGTCGTGGCTCTCGTGCACCAGGTGCACCCAATAAAACTCTAGGGTGCAACATTGACACCCTCTCCAAGAACCATGCCACCAAGATGGACCCAAAGGAAAAGTCCCCTGAGTCCACAACCCGACACCTGTTGAGCTTCCCTACCATCTTGGCACATAGCATCAATCCCTAGGAAAAATGCTCTCCCACCAATGCCCTCCCCATAATCCTCAGCTGACCACCACTAATCCGCTGAGTCACAAGGGACCCATACACCCTCACCACCATCACTACTACACAATGATGAACCAAAGCATCCATAGCCTCGATACTAACCACGAAGCCCGACATAAAGTCATCTCTCAAACAATACCTCTGACCTAAGGTAGCCAACTACTCGTCCCCAGGTAACATGGGCTCCGTCGGTAAGGGGGTTCCCTGAAAAGGGAGCCCAGTCAAAAAGTACACATTCTCCACCGCAGTGAAGACTAGATGCTCACCCCACACCATAAAACAATGTATATCTGGACTCCACATCTGGATAAAAAAATGTAGGAGATACTCCTGAGCCCATATCAAAGGGCACTCGAAGAACTTCGGCAGCCCACAGGCTGCCAAAGTGGCGCGAACCGCCGACTCCTCAATAGCCACTACCTCCCTAAGTTGTGACCAGTCCCTCTCTCGCCATTGAATCGACATCATCCCAATGATCACTTGCAACCACATAATATAGCCCTAGATCAACCATCTCGAACATAAACACATTAAAATATCCAAAAAAAATAAGTTTTGCACCCATCAGCCTTGCCCCTAAGGCGCGACTGTTTAAACCCATAAGCGCGCACACATGCGCACTTGTTCACCCCACAGGCATGCACACATGCACGCCTGCTCATCCCATAGACGCACATGAATGTGCACCTGTCCTCCATACAGAGGCACCTCCATGCGCCCCTGTCACAAACACAGGCACGCTTGTCCACTACATAGCCGCGCACCCATGCGCAGCTGTCTAGCTAACAGGCGCACATACCATGCACGCCTTTTTCCCCCCTTAGGGCACCCCATGCACAGATATCCAAATAACAGGCATGCACCCATGCATGCATATTTCAAGATCGCCTGCGCACTGTGGGGCCCACACCCACAAAAACCCCTGTACGACCCTCCGTACAGACCCTGCCCACAAATAGAAAACCTAATTCTATGCAGGATGATAAGACCACTAACCTGAAGCTCGTTGGTCCTGAATCAACTGACTCAATCTCCCAGAATCTCCAAATCTCCTCTGAATATCTCTCATCCAATCACTCTGGAAGTATGTACAAATGAGGTGGCAATGTGGGCCCTACAACTATATATAGTCCTTTTTTCCAAACTTCCAGACCCCATTCTGGGAGCTTTGGGTATCCGTTTTTTTATCCATCTTCAGCCATGAGATCAATACCCCATCCCCTACATCACAAAAGTCCCCGGGCCACTTTTTATCCTTAGCCCCCAGGGAGCCATTTTTTTCCATACCGCATCCAGGTATGCATGCTCATGTTCAAACTTATCAAATAAATGCTTGTATGTTCTATTCTCTTCAGATATTGTTCACGTCGGGTATTTGGTTTTCATGTGTGGAGGTACTTGGTCATCATACATCAGCGCAACCCCCTCAGGTATATAATCAACACTGGCATGTAATCATTCCCTCTGAATCTCAATTGCATCTCCAGTCACACCCTCTAAAAATTTGCCTTTAGGGTCCCCATATCCGGCTCTGCAGTACCGCCACCTCCATTGAATTTCGGGTACTATCACCTGGTAGCACTCTCCCCCACATGAGTTGTCCCATTCATAGTACCCCTTGGCACTTTGAAACTCATGTTGTTTTCAACCCTTTAGGGATGGGAGTCTTGATAGTCTTACATCATGCCGTGAATTAGCCACATACTCCTTCTCCTCATTTTACTAGTCTTCCCAATGGACTCCCAAGACACTTCCTCACGGATTATTTTGACTGCACCTCCGTAGTATCATTAACCATCCATTTCATCCACAATCAGTTTTCCCATCTGCAAATTTCCCTCCATTCCATTTACCTCATACAGAAACCCACCCATGGGGCCCCCAATGTCCACTAGTTCTCCATGCAAATTGCACCCTAACCGGCCCAACCATCTTGCACTGGGGCACCCATTTTTGTATTTGCACACTCATCCCAAATTATTCTTTATTCATTTGGTAATTGTAAAAATCCTTTGTTTGCAACATTTACATAGCTTTTTGTCGTCACCTTTGGCAACCTTCTTGGAAAACCCAACCCATGTTGCCCTTGGTTGGGGCACTCCTTATCATCTACTCCTATTGACATCGCCCATATACTCCGAGTATCCCACAGGCCACCTACCTCTGCTCTCTGATTTTGTTCACTATGTCCCACCTCTGGCACAACTTATCCCCCGTCTTGTTGTCCCCCTGACACTCGACCTAGTTGATCGGTTGCGGCCACTTATACTTTGCATATACCCCCAACCAAGGGCAGTCTTGAGTCTTCATACATCTTGCCTTCGTCCATGTACCTCCTCAGTTCTTGACCTCACACAATATATTTCCCAAAGCCCTTTTCTTCTTGGAGTCGCGTCCCCTTTTTGTCGACATCAGCACAGTTTCCAGAAGGGCAACAGTATCTTGACTCTCATTACCTTTCCAATTAGAGGTCTCAGATGACACAGGGAGAACCATAATTTCTCCCTGCTATCGTTGACCCCCATAACATTCAACTTCAACATTTTCTCATGTTATGGTGGGTCTTACTTTGCGACTATTGCAGTTGTTTCTTATATTTTCCAAAGACCTCTGAACTTGGTTGGGCTATCAATGCCTACAGAGTCCGTGATACTTCTTACAGGTGTCATTGCCTACTATTCAAAGTATGATCCTCCTCATAATTTTCCTCTGCCCTTATCACAACATCCCCTGAGGGAACTGCAGTTGTTTACATCAACACACAGTTTCAGTGACTATACAAACCCTTCTTTTTGAGTTACATGAAACGAGCATGGAGCATGCCCGCCTCGTTTGTACACAATTTATTTTACATACCTTCTGGAAGGTTGGGTCCTACATGTTCCCTTCCCCCTCCAACGGGCCACTCTTGATACTCTCACTATCACTCTTTCTTACAATGACACTCTCAGTATAAGAAACATTGATGAATTTCAGCTATACGTATTCTCCTAACCTCATCCATCAGGGGGCATCTGTTATCACTGAAATTTTGTCCGCAAATGGTTATAGGAATCCAACATCTTCAAACCACTATGAGTTCACCCATGGACCAAATTACCAAAAATCATTTCCAAAAGGTCCAAAACTATACAACCAGTTATAAAATCAAAGTGCGTGAGGACTACACAGGGCGCGTGCGCACATGCGCCATCCAGAAACACAAGTAAAGCGCACATGCACACAATGCACTAATGTGGTCACTAAAAGCCATGCACACCTGAGAAAGGCGCATTTATGAGATTGGTCGGCCTCCCACCCACTTCTGGTTCAGCTTCCAAGTTGATTTGACATCCAAATCTTAGCTGGATCCAACTGGGTGGCTGGTAAAAGACCTAAAAATTCCCTAAACAACCCCTTTTCATACTAAAAGATGGTTGCACAATACCTCAAAGTGGTGCTATAAAACAAGGCAATGGGTGCACTACATTTTGAAGGAATTCATTTGCAAGGTTATGTTGTTGTTATTCTCTTGGGGAATCCTCTTTTCTCATCAAGAGTATACTAGCATCATTACATTAGGGCAATCCACCTCACCTTTTGAGTGGATTATCTTGGATTCTTTCACCATTTCTTTCAAGTTTTCAAAGTTGTAAGAAGAGCTCAAATTGTGGGGGTCCAAGAGCCCTCCCTTGGAGGAAGAAGGGACCCAAAGTCCCCTTTCTTCTCGGTGTTTTCTTTTTCACTAATACAATCCTTTCCATTGGTGACATGAGTCTTGTTTGTTTCTTGTTCTTATGTCCTTATGCTCAATACTTTAGTTGTTCTTTTCTTTCCTATTTTAATTCTTATCTTATTCTTTTATGTTTCTTTTTCTAACCCTTTCCTTTACTATTGTCTTGCTTAGCTAACCCAACTAAGCTTGTAAGCACCTATGTTCTGCTCATTTAGGTGACAAAAGAGGCGCAATACCAAAGACATGGCCATTGATTGTGTAGCAGTTTTTGGTGATTTTGAGTTAATCATCAATCAAGTAAGGAACATCTATTAGGCTAAGAAACATAGGCTCAAGCAATACAAAAGCAAGGTATGGGATCTGATCGATAATTTCTTTCTAGAATTTAACATTTCCTTCATTCCCAGAGAATAGAATCAGAAGGTTGATTCTATGGCCTTAGTTGCCAACACTTTCAAGCCTCCCATTGGCCCAAATATTAAATATCAGGTGGAAATCAGACATAGAACCTCCATACCAAACAACATAAAGCATTGGCAAGTCTTTAGTGATGATTTAGAACTACAGAGATTTCTACACACCATTGATGAATTATGCAATATCACAATTGATCAAAAAATTCAAGAAGGTGAAAATGAGGAATTAGAAGATCAACAAACATCTCATTTGCTGAAGACAATAGCTGGTCATGATATTGTGGAGATGAAAACCAATCACATTCCAAGAGGACTAGCACCATTAGAAATGTTGTTTGACAGTAATGATGTTTACAAAGGAATTGCCATGAAGAATCAAGAAGACGAGGTGATAGATTGCAATATTGGGACCACTGAAAATCCCAAGATCATCAAGTTGTCCAAAGCATTAGTTGTAGAACAAAAAGACAGGTATGTCAGTCTCATTAAAAATTTGCTAATACTTTTGCACGGTCCTATGAAGATTTGAAGACATTTGACACTGACATCATCCAACATAATATCCCTCTAAAGACTGAATCCAATCCATTCAAACAAAAGATTCAACAATTTAATCCCATGTTAATGTCCATAATTGAGAAAGAGCTGAAAAGAATGTTGGATGCCAAGATTATTGTACCATTGAGGTATTCAAACTGGGTGGCCAACTTAGTACCTATAAGGAAGAAAAGTGGGGAGATGCACTTTTGTGTCGATTTCATAAATCTCAACAAGTGTTCTCTAAAGGAAAATTACTACCTCCCCAAGATGGATCATATTTTATAGAGGGTGGTAGGTGAACACATAATTTCCTTGTTAGATGGATACTCTAGTTATAACCAGATATCAGTTTGTGAAGAGGATAAAGAAAAAAAAAACATTCACTACCCTATGGGGAACATTCATGTATGACAAGATGCCCTTTGGGTTGATGAGCACATGGGCCACCTTTCAAAGGGACATTGACATAGATTTTGTGGGGGAAAAATACAAATTTATGGTTATATACTTGGATTACATCACCATTTTCTCCAAGTTTGATGATGAACATTTGCAACATTTGGAGCAGGTTTTCAAGAAATGCAGGAGGTATGGAATATCCCTGAATCTTAGGAAATATCACATTTCCATGCCAGAAGGAAATATCTTGAGCCACATCATATCAGTAGGAGGTAGACAAATTGATCCAAACAGGGTGTGTGCAATTCAAGAGATTGAGATCCCCAGAAATAAAAAGGTTGTCGAATATTTTATTGGTAAGATAAACTTCCTCGGACATTTCATGCCAAATCTTGCTGAAATTCTGAAGCCTATTACTAACATGTTGAAGAAAGAAGCTGTGATAAAATGGTCCTTGGAGGAAAAATAATCTTTACAAACACTCAAGCAAGATTTAGTTGAATCCCCTATGTTAGCCAATCTTGACTATACCAAATATTTCTTCATCTTCTCCTTTTCTTCCGAGGAAACCATTGTTGTTGTGCTACTGCAGAAAAATGAAGGGCATGAACAACCCATAGCCTTTTTCAGCAGAGCCCTCCAAGATGCTGAGATGAAATATGATATATTAGAGAAACAAGCTTATGCACTGGTTAAAGAACTCAAATTCTTCAGGGTGTATGTGCTACAGTCTAGCATAACGACCTTTGTTCCTAACAACAATGTCAAAGAGATTCTGGTCTAGCCAGACAGTGAGGGGAAAAGCGGTAAATGGATTGTCAAACTATTGGAGTATGACCCGCACATAAATTCCACAAAGTTTATCAAGAGGAAAGGATTGGCCAAATTGCTATCATAATCAAATTGTAAGGTGCTATAATTGCACCAAATCTTCACCCAATCAGAAACACCCATCATACATCCTGTACAAGACAAATTACATATATTTGAAAACTAATCCTCTTCACCTTGGTATAAAAAAATAAAATATTTTCTACAACATTTTGAATGTCCACCAGATGTGAAGAAGACAAAGGAAAGGTCTCTCAAGTTGAAAGCTATCAAATTTTGCATTTCAAACTAGAGCTTGTATTGGAGAGGTCCTGCTGGCATCCTATTAAGATGCCTTGATGAAAATGAAGCCAAACAAGTCACAACAAAAATGCACAGAGGAGTATGTGGAGAACACCACCATTGGAAGACCACAACTCTCAAGATCCCGAGGGTCGGATGCTACTGGCCCACCCTTTTCTATGATGTGTTTTCCACTGTTAGAGCATGCAATGAATGCCAAATGTTTGTGAGGAAACAAAAGTTACTATCACTACCCCTTAAACCTATCAATGCCAGTAGTCCATTTCAATAATGGGGGTTAGACTTCATAGGAGAGATAAATCCACCCTCCAGTGGACAACACAAGTAGATCCTCATTTCCACCGACTACTTCACCAAATGGATTGAGGTTGTTCCCACAAGGAATTCCACTGACAAGGTGATCATGAACTTCCTGGAAACCAATATTTTTTCCATATTTGGTTGCCCCAGTAAGCTTGTAACATACAATTCCCAAGAATTCAATTCCAAATCCATGATTGACTTTTGTGGCAGTCATAACATTTCATTGACACATTCCACACCCTATTACCCTCAGGGAAATGGCTTGGCAGAATCATCAAACCAAACTCTTATCAGGATCATTAAGAAGTTGTAGACTGAAAGAAAGAAATCCTGGGACTCTAAACTCAAATATGCTTTATGGGCTGACAAAATCAACACTAAGAAGTCTCTAGGAACCTCACCATTCCATATTGTTTACGGCATAGATGTTGTTTTTACCACTCATATTGGTATACCAGTCCTAAAATTCTTGTAGGAGGATATTGAGGAACCCAATGACATACAAAGGAGAATATTCCAAATTATAGAAGTTTGATAAAGAAGAGAAGCACTAGATCAAAGGATAGAAGCATACCAGAGAAAGATCAAATCAACTTTTGATAAGAAAACCAAGAAGGAGATTTTTCAGAAAGGTGACTTGGTCTTGAGGTGGGATGCCAGAAGGGATGACAAGTCCAAGCATGGTAAATTTGACAACCTATGGTTTGGCCCTTTTAAGGTGGTTGAAGTTATGAAAAACAACACATTTATCTTGCACAATCTAGACGACGCATAGGTCTTTAGAGGACCAGTAAATGGGCGCTTCATGAAACACTATTTTGTTTGAGGATGGGGGGAAGGTCCCTCTTGTACCATAGATTCTTTCCTTTTATTTTTGCTTTTGATTAGTTAATTATGTGTGAATAAAGACTCCATATCCCAACAAGGCACTGGGGTGTAATTTCAGTTTTTTAGTTCAATAAAATGCATGGTTGAGGGACAGTAGCAGATACACAGGGCTAAAAGACAGAAACCAAGGTAAGTGATGGAAGGTAAGATCATTTATTTAATCTCAAGGAACTATTCTACAGTTCTTAGCACCTCGCAGGGATGCGATATCCCCGGTTAAAGCTAATGTTGTAAGCTAGGTCTGCACCCCTGCCTCTCCTCTCTCTTTTCCCTATGCCTTCATCGAATTTGTCCTCTTCAGGTTGATAAATTCGGTTTCCTATTTGTTCAATAACTTGGTTTTCTTTGTTGGCTTGCTTGACTGATTATTTGCACAAAGTTTTTCTTTTTTTATTGAAGGATAAATACACATCTTATTTGGTTCTAAATGCTTGTCATCATGTTTTCCATTAATTAAGCTCACAGGAGGTCGACCAAGCCTTTTTGCTTTCACAGGAAATGCTCGTGGACAGACAAAGCAATCCAGAGCGATCAATTTCAAGCTCAGATTGTGGGAACAAACAGGTTTATTTTCGATGGTGGAGATCCATGAGGCCAATCAGATTAATGGTTTTTATGCATTCAGAGTGTCAAAATCACATGGGGTTTAACATCAAGAGACAACCCACAAAGTACAATAATTACCCAAAGATCTGAAGTCCCGAGAGTGTGGCATGTCACTCCAGGCCCGTACCACTCCAGGAGATCTTCAAGCACAACATTCATAAACTCTTGAAGCTTGAACACCTAAAGTCCTAAAGTGAATCTGGATCGTCCATCAGTAAGCACACATGGAGGCAGATCTTTCACTTCAGAGACTTAGCGCTCCAGAAGGTTTGTGAAGCACTAGGGAAAGAATCACTTGAAGCATGAACTCCTTAATCAAATTTGGATTGTCCATCAATGAGGACACGTAGCGACATATCCCTCTCTTTAGATACATGACACTTTGGAGGATTGCGCGAGAAAGGAAATGAAAAATATTGAAGCCCGAACTCCCGAAGTGAATATTGACCATCCAGACCCAGAGACCACATGGAGACAGATCCTTCACTTCACAAATGCGACACTCCAGAAAATGGTAAGAACTAGACATTGAAAGGCCCGAAGCCGAAACTCTTGAAGTGTTCATAGACCGTTGATCTCAAATCAACAAGAACCATTGATCCTTGCAATAGGAATATCACCCGGATCACAGATTACAATTAGATCGATGACCACACTTCAATTCCGGGACGTAAACTGCTCAAACGTTAATTTTCCAAAGCGGTCCCACAATTGGAACCATGGTATTGTTGGAAGGGTATGTGGCAGCTTTTGGGGTATTATGGGGGCCGAAGCGGTGTGGACCCAAAACACCCTCGACAACTTCCAAAATCATTTTCTAAAATGACATCAAGTCATCGCATCACCTCCACGTCATGTCCACTCACCTACACTTCATGCACCTTCAAGCATCTTGTCTTCCTATTGGATGCCCACCTCCACATATTCTTGTTAATAGCCAATTCATCTTAGAGAAAAAGAGAAGAAGATGTAGTTACAGTCGAGACAGAGTGCACTTAGCTTATGAAATCTTAGACACAGACATAGAGTTAAGTATCAGTCCTTGGTCGATGCAGAATAGCTCCAGAACACTTCAGTAGACTGCCTCTAACTCAAGCAAGAGATCTACTCATGCAGCCAGTTGTCTTCAGTGGCCTCCAACATCTCGCAGGCATGCCATTACTCAACATAGATCTTTGATCTATCACTCCAAGACCTATTTTCTGTTGATTTAGTTCCTCCAGCGCATGCATCAGTTCCGTCTCAGAGACAATAGTAGGTTTTAGTTGATTAATTCCAACATTTCTTAGATTAAAGAAAAAAGTGGTCTTCTTTGTGTGATAAGAATCACTCTTGTTGATTAAGTCCACTATCAAAGTCAAGTTAATAATTTGTTTTACAAACAATTACCTAAAATTAGGTCTCATTCCCCTAAGGATGAGAACCTCTGTAACTCTGTTAAATCGGGGGTCTTTGAATGTTTTGGGGGTCATATTTTTTGGGAAAGAATAGAACTACATAAGACTGGTTGGACCTATTCTACGCATGGATTAAATCTCTCTACCTGGCGAACATACTCTTGATGAAAATGTTTCATTCAAATCTTCATGTGTTTTATCTTATCTTGAATGCATTTTTTGATTTGTGCAAAGTACATGCCATTTCCTTTCAGCTATTGTGTAACTTGTCTTTATTGATACACAACCTATGAAAACAACTAATGCTTGGTGAAGATTTATTTTTTATCGCAACCTGAAGGAGTAATTGTGTCTTGATACATGTTTAATGTCTTGAAATGATATTTTTAGTATTGAACTTCTTGCAGTAGATTTTTCATTGAGTAGTTTGGTGTTTCCCTTTGTTTTCTATTATTTCATTGGTCTGTCATTAGTGTACCACTAGCCAAGGAGGACCCTCATCCATATCAATTTTCCAACCCAACCTTGATTTTGTCTTGATAGAATAACCCTCTGACCAACCAACAAAAATTAAAATAAATAATCATTCTAAACTGATAGGTGGCATAGTTTTGAAGCGAGGAGGGCTATGGAGGAAAACTCATTCTAGGGTTTAACAGTCACGGTTTCAGCAATGACCAACATGGTTACCAAAAGGGGAGGGAATGGAACCCCATCCTACAAGAAGGTAGTGGTGGATAGAGGGAAAGGCCCATGAGGCGTCGGTTTCAAAGAACCTCTGATAGGCACCTCGGGATTAGGATCGGAAAAAATCAAGAGGGCAACCAAGAAAAAAGTGATTGTGTGGGGGAGGAAGCCAGAGAAGTCCAGAATGGTACGTAAGAAACAGTGAACCCCAGTGGGGTATATGGGCGCAACCCATGTAAACCTAAAACAACACTGATACCCAAGGTTATACTGGAATACCCCCAAACACAACTCTTTCGAGATCAGATGAAGATGCATTCACTGATCTGTAATTTCATGGGACTATGGCCCACAAAAAAAATGTTGTGCAACTAGATAAAATACCATTGGAAGCCAAGTGGATAAGTTGAACTCCACCTGGGCTTGAAATGTTTTTTCACATCAATCTTTATGAACTTGGAGGACATGGATAAAGTCTTTGAGGGGGGGGCATATTTCCATGCCTCAGCGGGGCTGTACATGCATCCATGGAAGGAAAACTTCTCCCCAGAGAAATAAAACTTTAAAAATGTCCCAATCTAGCTAAGGATTTACTCCTTACTTCTAGACTACTAGCTACCATCCACCTTCAAATCCATAGGGAACAAGCTCAGAAAATATGTCTAGACATCAGAAGCTACTCTAAAAGGAATATATACATCCTATGCAAGGATCTTCATAGAGATGGATGTTTCGAGGGAACTCCCGGAAGCCATAAGCCCAGAGTTTAGGGACGGGGAATGGATACAAAGCATAAACTATGAGCAGATCCTGTTTCGATGAAGAATATATCATGAACATGGACACCTACTAAGAGAATGTCCTTTCAATAAAAAACAAGAAATGGAAAACACCAAGACACAACAGGATGGGGATGGGTTTGTGAAGACAAATCACAAAAGCAGAGGAAACAAAAGACAAGGCAAGGCCCCAAAAGGAAGCACCCTGGAAGCCAGTATTAGAACAGAAGGAAGAGGTAGGCCCAACCAAGGGGAAGAAGGAGGAAAGGAAAATATGAAAGCTAGGGAAGCTAGTGAACAAACAACTCATGAGAAAACATAAATTCCAAGCAACAAGGGAGAACAAGGAGGTAGCGCAAGTCCTATGGATGGAGGAAATGAAGACGCCAACACCCCAATGCAGGAGGTAGATGGATATTCATAGATGATACAAAGCAAGGTAGGAATAAAAGATCCATATCTCAGAGACATTTTGGAAAGGGAAGGAATAGATCTACGAAACATATTGGAACAATGGAAAAGGCAGGGAGTAGACAATGTGCCAGTAGAGCAACTAGATTGCATTCAATACCTCTTCCTCCTAAGGGAGGAAGTGAAATCTAGAGGGATCAAGAACATGCAAGGTGAGATAGGACACCTGGGAATAAAAAAAGGCAATGGACAACCACAACACTCACACAAGCAGGCAAGGAGAAAGAAAGGCATAAAATCAAATAGCGTATCCCTACAAGAACTAAGAGCCCTATTGATAAACTCATGTAAGATTAAAAATCTCTTCACCAACTCCCCCCCACGTGTTTAAAGGAATATTATAGCATGGAATATAAGAGGCCTAAACAACCCAAGAAAGCAACGAATCCTTAAAAATAGACTGAGGAAGGAACAACCTAACCTATGTTTCATTCAAGAGACAAAATGCACTTTAGACAGAATGGAAACAATTAGTAAAAAACATTGGAGTAAGTACAAGATGTTGGTTGTCGAAATCCAATAGATGGCGGGAGGTATTCTCACCTTTTGGAACCCACAATCACTGAACCTACTTGCAATAGAAGCAATGAGACACACTTTCTGTTAACATGCAAATTACAGGGAACACAACGAAAATTCTATGCATTAATGTGTATGCCACCCAGGTGATGGAGGAAAAGAGAAGAATGCTCCTAGACCTATAGAATCTAAAGGAGCGAACTAGAAAAATCCATTGGATTCTGGCAGGGGATTTCAACATCATCACTAAACTTGTTGAGAAAAAAGGGGGCACCAGGAGACTGGACAGAGATGCGAAAGAATTCTCATCTTTCATTGACACAATGGAGCTTGTGGACATCAGGACCAACAATGGATAGTTCACCTGGAACAACAAATGACTATATCACCACCAAGTAGCTACACAGATAGATAGATTCTTGGTGTCAAAATCCATCATCTTGTAGGGATTAACTTTGTACTGCAACATCCTCCCTTGGGGGGGATCAGACCACTGGCTAGTTCAAATGGAAGCCAATTTTCAAACCACACCGAAGAATAGACCATTTAGATTTGAGAAATTTTGTATTGACCATCCCACCTTCAAGGAGAACATCAACCAATGGTGGTGGGAGGAACTACCAGATCAAGGGACAAGGATGTTCAAACTTTACAAGAAACTCAAGTACATCAAACAAAATAATCTAGCACTACATGGACAAAATGCTGGAAGATTTTGGTTTCGACCAACTTTGGATCGTCACACTAGTCTCTTCGACAAGCTACTCGCTGCTAATCAATGGAGCCCCAACCAAAAACAATTTCCCATCTAGAGGCATAATAAAAGGGGATCCATTGTCCCCCTTCCTGTTCATTCTAATGATGGAAGGGCTAAGAAAAAGCATAAAAAGCACAGTTGCAGCTGGTAAAATAAAATGCATGAAACCATTTGAAAATTGTCCAACCTCCACACACCAACAAGTCATTGATGATACCCTACTCCATGGCACACCCATGGTAAAGGAAGAAAAGGTTTTTAAAACAATATTAGAAGACTTTGGGGAATCCTTGTGGGCGGAAATCAACCACTCCAAATCCATGATATATATCTTCAACACTAATCCAACAATTCAAAGAAACCTGGCCAACATTCTGGGGTTTGAATGCAAAATGCTCCCAACGAAATACTTGGGAATCCCCCGGACAAACAGAGCTTGCAAAAATTCTACGCGGGAAGGAGTTATCAACAAACTACAGGAGAGGGTATAAAATTGGACATACAGAGATCTAAACTTGGCCAAAAGGCTTATCCTCACCAAAATGGTTCTAAAATAAATTATGGCATAGATGATGTCAGTGTTTCCAACCCCCAAAGGAATACTACAAAATATAAGAGCCATGCAAAGAGAATTCCTATGGTGAGGCATAGAAAATAAAAATAAATGGGCCCTGGTGGCCTGGAATAATTTTTGCAGACCAAAAAAAAAGGCGACTTGGGGTTACAAGACCCACAGGTAACCAATGAAGCCTATGGGGAAAAGCTCTTGTGGAGATGGGTAAAATACAAATAAGTTCCATGGGAAAACCTCTAGAAGGCCAAGTATGGCCCGAACATCAGCAACCAGGAGAGAATTCGGTTCATGGGCACAAGGGAGGGATCAACCATATGGAATCTCTCCTGGGGAAATAAGAATTGGATCCATAAACAAAACTTCTGGGAAGTTAGAAATGGTAGAACAACAAGGTTCTGGGAGGACGCATGGAAACATGAACCCATAATGGAAAATATGGATAGGGGGGAGCTCCAACAGGAAATGATTGGGAAAGGAAAAACAAAAATCCATCATTACTGGAAGCAAAGGGATGGCAATGCCAGATGGAGTATCTGGGACAAGCTTAACCCACAAAATAGAGCCTGGATCGAATCAATAACAAAAGAGGTGGAGGAGGAATTGGGGAAAAGGAAAATTGGGGTCTCGGAAGAAGAGGACCAATTGAGGTGGGGTAGGAAAAAGGGGGGTGAATTCAACTTAAAATAAGCACAGTATTACATCGTGGGCCAGGACGAAAAAAATTCGGAGCAACATTGGGAAAAGATCTGGAAAATCCCCCAATGGCTAAAAATCAAAATGTTCGAATGGTTGGTTCTCCACAACCGAATTATAACCTGGGAGAACCTTATGAAAAGAGGTTTCATAGGTCCCTCTCACTGCCATCTATGTCAAGTCAAGGAGGAAACAACTAATCACCTCTTCGATGAATGCATTTACACAACATAGATTTGGGATTGGGCGGTAGGCATCTTCCACCAATCCAATAGGATCCGGGGAAACATCAACACAACCATCAACAATTGGAATGAGGGTTACAACGAAAATAAAATGGTGAACCTTTGTTGGAATCTAACACCATGGATGATCATCTGGTCAATCTAGAAAGAAAGGAACTGACACATCTTCAAGAATTAAATTCTACTGGAAGAAAGGATAAAGGATGCAATAATTTCTCAAATAATAGAAACGATGCAGAACAACAACTACAATAAGGAGAAATATCAACCTAAAGATCAAGACTACCACATCCTAGATTTTTTCCATCTAAAATAATGGGGCAACAACATACTTGTAGGGCGTGATCCACAAATCCAGATAGGAGCCCACAACTGGACTCCCCCTCCATAAGGATTCCTCAAACTAAATTTTGACGGGGTGAAAAAGGGAAATCCAGGAGCAACAGGGGTAGGTGGAGTGATCAGAGATAGTGGTGGCAACATCATCCAACTATACATTGGGAGCATGGGAAACTCAACCAACAACACAACAAAATTTGGAGACTTGGAGCTAGGCCTTGAAATCCTAAGTCGCGAAAGGATGACAAACACCATTGTGGAAGGTGACTCCACCCTGGTTATAAACACAATGAAAAGACTCCAAAATGGCACCAGAGTGGGAAAGGTTCAACAAAATTGGTGCCTTGCACACTCCCTACAGAAAATCCAAGAGCATCTGAGAACTTTTAATACAGTGTAGTTGTGTTGGGTGTGCAGGTCAATGAATGCTCTAGCAGACAGGCTCACCAATGAGGGGGTTGACAAGGAAGGACCAGAACTAGATGATACATGGATTAACATTCCGAGCAGGAAACTCATAACAGACTGCAACCACCTAGTGGAAAAGTATTGTGAAGGAATTTTAAGCATGGAAGGTCACATCGAGGAGGACATCACAAGGCCTCTCGAAAGGTACATAGACCCCAGGAAGAATATGATTGCATAACACTCTGCCACCAATTATCATGCAAAATCACAAAAAGTAACAGGTGGCCAGCCAGAAGCAAGGCCAATACGCTAGTAAGATTTGTGGGGAAAGCATGATTGAGAGGCCAGGCATCAAGTCGCATGCACCAAATTACCTAAGGCATGAGGAGTTGATGATAACCAGGATCGATCCAGTAGGCCCAAGTACAGGTACGGAGAGAAGCACCATCTAATCACAAGTGAGCAAGGAAAGTGATCTCACATGAACAAAGGATGACCCATCATGATCATACTAGCCTTAACAGGAAACATTTACAGAAGCGCTCACCATCGCGGGAAAATCATGACTGGAAGGATAGGCTCGCAGAGAGGAAATGTCAATAAGAAGAGTGAAGTCAGAAAAATATGAAAACAGAAGGAGTGGAACAACAGGGGTTATTATAGTGTCAAGGGAAAGGAAAGTAAGAATACATGTGAAGTGAGGCACAAGCCGAGTAACCAGTACAGGAGATGCGAAAGATAAAGTGGGATGGAGCGACTAAAGAAAACACACAGGAAGAGGAACCCCCTTGGGAAGGAAGTCCCGAACAATTTGCGGAGGTTAACAAGAATGGAGCAGGAAACAAAAGACGTGGAGGGAACCTTCCAAACTCTGGTTGCACCGAAGGGGAAGGCGACCATCACCCGGTTGGAAAAGGAATTAAAGGACAAGTGCAAAGGTAAAGCATAGCATACATTGGTACAGGAAGCGGACTGGGTCACTGATCCGGGGGCCATGCAACCTAGGGAAAACATCTACCACAAAACAATGGAGATGGCTTGGCTAACCAAGATGATGATCGAGAAAGTGACTTCAGAAATGGACGAAGCTAGGAAGGAGGATAACAGGGAAAACAAGAAAATGTTGGATGAGATTCTACGTCGCATCAGTAGTCTAGAAACTATTACCAAACTATTAGTAGAAATAGAGAAGGACCAAAAATGAAAGCTGGAGCGGTTGGCAGCTCAAATCCACCTCTACCTATGCTATGTCCATCACATGGACATCGTGCCTACCAATTTTCATGGTGCGCCAACCCAAGTCATAAAGACTTGCATAGCTTTATAGAAGGAAGATAATAAGAGCTAGGAAGATGATGGGAATCAACACCCCCAGGTGCTGAAACACTTCATAATTCCAAATTAGTGATTGGGTAGTCTACATGCAGTAATGCCCAATGCTGTCAGGTTAGCTCAGATATATTACATGCCCTGGTTTAGGGGGATGTTTTAGTTTCTTCTTTTATGTCTGTGTTTTTTTCTCAAACTGGTATAGAAGATCTAGTCTTGTCTCCCTTAGTGGAATACTAATACCATCCCTCGTTACTAACAACTTGCACAACTAGGGACCCCCTGGTCTAGTTTCCTTCTAGGTAGACCAGGATCCCCACTTTTTGTATCATAATACTTTCTAGTAATATATATTCCTACACTCACTTACAAAAAAAAATATAGGTGGCCTAACTTTTCCCTTTAGCTGTCAGGTGCAAACCTTAGGACCAACAATACATATCCGCAATACATTTCCCTCAATAAAAGAGGGTTTCCTTCTAGGTAAAAAAACTTTAACATAAATTCTACCATTCGATCTATGACCTTATAATGAACGATCCATATTTACTATGAAATTACAATATACATTTACAAGGAAATTTTTCCTTCGGGGGCTTCGCCCCTGAACCCCCATGAGGGGCCCGCTTGCACTCCCCCGTGTGGAGGAGTGTACATTCTTTTGCGGCGTAAAGTCTTCATGGGGTATAAACATGGCTAAAACAAATACCTCTGAATCAGGAAGATAATCAGTCTCTACAACCAACAAATCTTCAATTATTTTCCTGAGCCACACAATCTCCTTCGTTGCATTTGCAGTTTTTACATATTCTACCTCTATTATAGAATCTTCTAGAATGGACTGTTTGCATGATCTCCAGGAGGCAGTTGTTAATCCAAGATTCATGAGATAGCTTGAAGTTGGCACTTTATTTTCCTTATCCCAAACAAATTCTAAATCAAAATATCTGATCAGGTTGAAGTCATCCACCTTAGAGTACCCGAGTCCAAAATATTGAGTTCCTTTCAAGTATTTAGAACTCCTTTTACATGAAATCAATTTCCTTCACAAGGATTTTGCATGAACCTGGAAATAATCCCAACCACAAATGAAATGTTTGTTCTGGTGGTAGTAAGATAGATAATACTTTCCACAAGCTGTCTATACTTGGTTGCATCCTCAAATTCATTCCCTTATTTTGATGTAAGTTTCAAATTATTTTCCATTGGAGTAGAAACATTATTGCACTCAGTGTCGTGGCTCCCCACAACAACCCATTTTAAAAAATGGTTCTCCCCTATTCTATTTTGTTTTGCAAGGTATCATATCTCTACTTGGTTGGTAAGGTGTCGGCATAGAGATTTTGTTCCTCTTGCCTATACAGTCCATGGAATTTTCCTTTCATGGCTATCCATAGATTGAAGTCAAACAATCACCTCCCTTACAGTTTCAATTGATCGTCCTTCCTGAGAAATGGTCTTTTCCTTCACTTGTAGCAAGCACATGAACATTGTTATTGAATCAACATGCACAAGGAACTTCACACTCATGCCTTTTTCACCTAAGTCTGAGTCGAGGTAAAACTAAATCTCATATTGATTATATTCTGATGGAAACCTTTCCAATTTCCAAATCGGAAAGGGATCTGTCAGAATAATATATATCATAGTTTTTCTCCTCACAGATAAGTTTCGACTCTGACCTATACAACCTGATGGCTCGAGCATCCATTGTATTCTCTAATATTATAGATGTCAACTAATTCTTGGTTGGGGATAAACCTTCAAGTGCTAAATCCTCCAGGTCAACCTAACTTATGTGACAATGATATTATGACGTGGCATATTTGGATTGGTTGTCAACCCACCCAATGATACTCACAGAAATATCTATCTATTTGTATTTTGGGATAGCAAACTTTTCAATAAAGGGAATATATTTTCGATACCATCTCTATTGGGGTTTTACCATTTCTGGGGTCTGTTGAACTCCGAATTATAAAGTCTGATAATGTACCTTAAAGTATTTACAACTCTCCACTATGGCATGAAAATCCATGTTAAAAGGGAATATACTTTCGAGACCCTGTCATTGGAGTCTACTTCTATCTTAATATTGTTTACCTCCGACGATATGACTCCAATGGGCCCACCTGTTTCAATGTATATGATCCCATCGTGTCGGCACACAAAACCAGACGGTTTATGGAATATTCTTCAATCCCTTTTCCTTTAGAGAAAAACAATGACCCACAAACCTTCCTTGTTCGATAGAAATGACTCCGATAGCCACATTTTCAAATCTTCGCCTCCCCTATGACTATGATACGTATAATTGAACAATATTTCCCCTCAAATCGCATTAATGGAAGAGGTAATGCTCTGATTTTTGAAACAGTCCTCGTACAACTAGTAATTTATTACATAGCTAGAGTGATTTAATGCTTATGAAATGACCCTAAACCCTTATTTTCCACTCTATCTTCCTCCATATGCTAGTGAAGTTCTCTGCCTCGTTTTGATTAGCTCTGTAACACTTTGTAACCATGTTTTTTGGCTGAATTGCAGGTATTACGCTTTTTCTAAAATTACTTGTATATTTACAACTGCCTCATTATTTTATTTTGATTAATTCACGTTTTAAATTGGTTTATACATGACACAGACAACATTTCACCATGGCAAGTCAGAATACTAGGAGGTTTAGGGGCTCTATCTACTTTCAATAAACCTTTGCACCTGAAGCTTCTTCTCGCTAGGAAGAGGTTCTGGTAACATACACTACCCATCATATTGGTGAAGACCAAAGCCTCAAATATGAAGATATTTACAATATCTTCAATACTGGAGATTTTTCTCTGGAGGACGAAAACATGGAAATCTACCAGAACATATAGAAAAGCAACATTGACCTAGTGGCGGCTCAACCGAACTTGTTTCCTTACACTGAAGCATCCCAATGGTTCTTTAAGATGTTCGACCAAAACACTGCAACCATCATGAGCAAGCGCAAAAGGAAAATAACATCTCTAAGGCTTGAGGATATTAGTGTGAGGTACCACCTACCCACACCTTCTTGTGCTCTCAATAAGCCATTCTTAAAAGGTTTCACTCAAACCAATAAAGGTACAACTAAATTAGTGAAACCCTGGTGGGTAGATGAGGAAAAGACTCTAAAGCAGGGATAAAAACTTGTACCCACGCGATAATTCAAATCACCATATAAAATGTTGGTTGCTATGTTGAACCAGTTATATGGCGAAGAAAACAACACACATTTTCAGACAAATTCGCTACCCTTGGCCCTATTATCACACAAATTGTAGGTTGGGAAAATCCCTACCCAATCCACTAGGTGGTGACAACGGTGGGAGAGTTTACCCACTGTCACTTCAGATAAACCCTCCCTCACTTCTATGAAGGAATAATCCGACACAAGGGGGAGTCCTGAGTGACCCTAGGGGGAAATGAGATCAAAAGTGATACTTATGAAGAGATGCCCCTATAGGTAAAAGTTACTAAGTGGAGAGTGTATTAACAATGAGTTTCATAGGTGGTTTATGGTTGCCAAGTACTTGAGTACTTGCGAAATATGGTTGTACCTTCCCAAGACACAAGAAAATACAAGATACAAGCTAAACAATCCAATGGAAAAGAACGTTAATATTTCTATCCCTATTTGCAGAAATAAAAAAATATATATATCAACAATAAGAAATTTATAATAACAACACAATTAAGCATCAAATTTATCAAATGATTATTGGATAATTAATCCCAAAACATGTAGACAATATTCCAATGCTTAAAATCAACTTTTGATAGTAAAATGTGGTTGGAAAAGGATGTTATCAACAATGTATTAGGGAAGCCTTATGGTTGTAGAAAAAAATTGCTAAAACAACAATTTCCAACCATAGAAATCAACAAGTAAACCATAAAAAGGATGGCCAATGAACAATATAACAATAATCATGCTTGCCAATGTAAACAATTTATTTCTCCAATGCAATAAAAGATTAGTTCCTTGCCAAATGGGTTGTGGAGTCTTCTATTGATCTTACGGTAGTTGTTGGAGGTATTAAACTCCATGTATAACCTTTGGCTAGAATAGAATATTACATAAGCAAGAGAAACCCTAAACATATGTGTAGAAACCCTAGAAGACAAGTCGACTCAGTAAAGAATTAATATTAAAGTATTATATTCTAAAAGGACAAGTGTTGGCCCTTGACCAAGTTTTGAGGAAATCTTGGTCAGGTTTGACCACGTTTTGGACTTCGATGCAGTGATCAAGGAAGGAGCGCCCAGGCGAAGCTGAGATCATGGATCTCACTTGTTTTGTGGGTTTTTTGGACCCAGCATGGGGTTCTTAGGTTTTTGTAACGGGATGTCGTCCCATGGGTTTACCCATGATTAGGCCTTTTTGTAAATGTAAATGTATAAATAAGTAAGAATGTAATGTATAAAGGAGTCGATAGCTTGCAAGGCTAAGTGCAAGTATTTTTGAGTTGATTAATGCAACAGACTGTGTATGTAAGGCTTTGTGCTTAATAGAGGAGTTAGCTCTGTGCCTTGACCTGATTTTTTTGGTTACAGCTGTGGGGTTATACTTTGGTTTGAAGAATGTTGCAGTGATGAAATCCCCAAATTCTGAACCAGAGAGAAATGTGTATTTACTTAGCAACCCAAACACAGATGCGCGGAAATAGATCTCTCCGGTTTAATTTGTTTATGTTCCCTAAGGGTTAGGTATTCAAGGGTTCTACAGACAAGGGTTTTCCCTGTGTTATAGCTCTCTGATATACGTGCGGGGTCCAACAGTAGTACTCGGCCCAATATCTCAGGGCACTAACTAAGGAGAATAGACCGTACCCTTAGCCGTACTACCCGACTACCCAGGTACTAGAGAGTATCTTCCCGAGTGTTGTTCTCGGTGACACTATAGCAGTCCGGTGGTCGATAGGTTTATCTAAAGAGGGCTTCAGGAAATCTAGGCCGATCCATACACAGGTGTTGTCTGATGCGCTACCACTCGAAGGGGTACCAACAACGGTGGCCAACATAAGTGCGCTTAAGAACCACTTGTATTTCCTGCATGTATGAATCCCTCAACCGTGAGTTTATGCACGTAACGACAGATCTCTGTGGCTTAAAGACACCGGAATACGTCTCTACCCTGGAAAAAAAAATACCCACAATTTATGCCAAGGAAAGTGCTCTAATACCACTTGCAAGATACCAGATATATAAAATATGTAGAACAGAAATAAAATGCTAGAAATGGCAGAATAACAGTAAAATATCCAGCATAATCTTCACAATACACAGAAATGATATAAAAATAGCAATAGAAATAGCACTTTGATTAAGAAAGCAATGTTCACATGCCTCTTCGAGGGGGCAACCTCCAATCGAGCAGCGCTCTGTTACAATAATCTCTAAGCTAGGGTTTTCATACCCTCGACCCTTATTTATACTAAATATGTCTATTAAGAGAAGCATCTAGAGGAAGATCCTTCTAGAAGCGGA
>ML811193.1:51044-62427 GCA_009831015.1 Picea engelmannii | reverse complement strand
GTTATGTAAATGCACGGATTCATACTAAAATGACAGTAAACATATAAATGCAACATATACAGAAAATACCCATAAATTTACAGACAGTTATAAACACACATATATAAACCCATAAATATAAGCACGTAAATAACAATGCAACATGTAAATTTATCACCAAGATAGGCACTTATCTTGGTAAGAATGTCACCAACTGCATGCAGACCTTCCACGAACCTCCCATCCTTAGACCACACTGTTCATCACTCTCAACAGTGAGTCACCCCCGAGCTGGGACTAAACTCCACCCAGGTAAAGGGATTCCTAACTAGGCTAAAGGCTCATAGACAACAAGAAATACTTCGTCTCAGGTGCCAAATCAAACTAACAACCTATATTCCATCATTCCCCACATGCATGTCCCACCCAAGAAGTGTTCCCCTTCTCTGTTCAACAGTCCTTCGGCTGCCCCACTTCCTTTCTGGGCTTCAGCAACAGGCCAAACAGGAAGTCTCAGAGCACTGTAGTTGTAGTTCATCACCTTCAAGAAATCAATCCCCAGCAATTCTCTCACCCAAAGAATTTCTCACAGGCCTGACAACCTGCTTCTCCAGTCCAGCTCCCAAGATAACCAAACACACCAACACAAATGGCTATGGATATGGGTTCAAGTACACTCATGAAGATGCAAAGGATAGCTCAATGGGTGTGAATACTCACAACCAATTAGAATCATTTCATAAACAGTTCCAAATGCTTATGCATATGTATTCAATTCGGTCCCAGAAAAATTACAATAGAGTCTAGAACCACCAGAATTGTGCCCTTGCACTTCTACCCATCCTTGGCTAATTCAAGCCTCTTAGTACTTATACAATTTGATCAAAAAATAATTGAAACTGAAACGTTTCATCTTTTGTAATAGTTTTGGATGTCAATTTTGGTATACGAAACAACTTACAATCATTAACAAAAAGAAACGTTTCATCATCATGAATAATCTCTCTGACTGCTCGGCTGCTTCTGCTACACCTGGCTTGTTCTGTACTTCTGTTAGGTCTGGTAAGATGGGTGACAGTTGGAGATCATCTGTTGTTTCCGGGGACGTGGCATTTTGTCTTTCCCAACTGTACAAGTTCCTTCCATTGAGCATCAGAGGGGATTTCGTAGTCCATCATCTCTTTAAGAAAAATTTCCAGGTCAATGCACATTGCATAGGACATGATTGGCATCCATCGTGAAGAATACCTGATAAGCGGTGAGAAAACTAATCTGGTTCGGTCCTTAATTTCGAAATTTGGATCCAAGTCTCCGAACATTCGACTGCTTCAAATACTCATAGAATAATTCCCAGGGTACCTCCTTTTATAGGTGTCTATTTCCATCGGGGTTTGGAGAAAAGCGGTTTTAGATGAACCACCCTTAGCCCTTATGTGTCTCATAGAATGCCGCATGTCCATGATTTAAATGAGGGCATTTTTCCTTGGTCTACCCCTTGTCAGCTAATTTTCGCGCTACTTTGATCGTCGAATTACACCTCAGATGTTGAGCCGGGTCATTTCAAGATCTACGATCAATGTCTTGCCCAACAACTTTGACATTGGAGTTTGAAAAAGGTGGTTTTGTTCATACATCCCTCCTTTCTGATATACTTCTAAGGGTGCCACGCGTCCCGCAAAAACCCGTGATGGTTTTCCCCTGGCCCGCCCTCAACTGCTTAATCTTTGTGCTAGTTGTATCTCTGATACACATCTCGGCTATTGATCTAGGTCGCCTTTGAGATCGATGATCGGCTGAGATTTATTATTCATATTTCCTCTACTTCATCCAAACGCCGCCAGATATAGACAGGTCCTCTAAATTTATCATAGCTCTGCAACGATTTAACCTGTCATAAAAAATTTGAAACTCGAACACCGACTGGGAATTATATGGTGATAACATTGGCTCCAACTGGGGATGGTATCCTCCCCGTGAGGTAGAAAAGAACTCATAGACCCGGTGCCTGATCCATTGGTCTTCTCCCAAAACATGTCTGTGTACCTTGCTCTGACCTGTCACCAGTGTCTGCTGAAAACCAAACTCTGCACACTGCTCTCAACTAGATACTGAATACTGAATACACTGCTAAAATTTGACTGCACACACTACTGAAAAACCAAACTGAAAAATGATTGACCAACAAGCTTATTTGTGCGCTCCTATATACTCTAAAACTGCTGAAATGAATACTCAATCAAGTGATACTAAAGTGCCAATGCAACCAATCAAGCAATTTGCTTCTCGATTTTTCTCTGCTCGCATCTTTCTTAAGCAGGTAGACAAATGTAAACAATGGCAACTGAAAACAAAAGTTGAATCCAAAACTTGAATTTATGAATGAAACAAACTCCTTCTTCACTGAATATTGTAATAAGATGGTCACAGGATCTTCAAAACCATGAAAAATCATTTCTTCTTGATGAGCAAAAACAGAAAGACAAGCTTCTTTCATAAGTGTTTGTTGCTCTTGCTCTATTTCTTTAGTTCTAAGAATATTTTCAAATGAAATAGAAGCAATAGGTTTGTCTACTTCTCCATGCATCTCAACAAAAACATTCATACATTCTTGAAAATCTTCAAATATGACAGCCATATTATGTGCATCAAGACTATCCTCTTGTTCATCAAACAATTCTAATTTGGTTTCATTAAACTTTTGGAAATTTGTTTGAGGACTGTCATTTTGACTTTTAAATGAATGAATGGAAATAAGTTCATGCTCATAATCTTCTTGCAAATGTGAAAATCTAACAGCATGCTCTATTTCACAGTTTAGAGTTCCCATGGATGCACTTTCAAAACCATGATTTTCAAATGAATCAAATAAAAGCACTGCCTCTTCATTATCTTTTTGTATTTCTAATTGAAAAATGGCATATGTTTTTTTGTTGCTTTCCTAAAGCTCTATGTGATTTGTTTGTTCATTGCTGGAAGTTTCCATGGATGCAGTTTCAGAATCCTCATCCATGTCTAGGCCACTTAGAATTTGAACAACCATATCATTTATAGGGGGAGAAAGACAACCTTGAAACACTTTGTCTTGCTGAAAATCTTGTTGAATATCTTCATCAAGTTCATGGGAAGGAAAATGACTTTCAGCAACAATTTCTTGATCAAATTCACCTTCAACCAAAGGAGGGGCTACTATTTGTTGTTGGGATGAATATTCATAAAGGGATTCTATGATTTCATCATTCATACACTCTTCATTTCCAAAAACATTTTCAAGGTACTTAATGAAATGTTCACAAAATTCACAACAATCTTCAAACACCAAGGATGAAGAATTAGATTCTCCATAATTCTTAAAGAATGCTATATGGAAATCTTTAAGAGAGTATAAGATACCTGGTTTTAAACCTTCATACCATAATCTTTCTCTCCCCTCTAAAGTAGCCATAAACATTTTCATCAAACAATCCTCATGAAATTCAACCCTCTGCTTACATATGTGCATGTGAAATCTAATCAAGTGCAAGGCAGCATCATTTCCTTTCCCATCTTTGAATTTAGGAAAATATTTTTGCCAATTTATGTGAGGAATACGATTTAGAAAGCTAGGAATATGAGATCGATTCATTGGAGCATACCTTGCAGATATTGAACTCGTCTTCGGACAGTGGAGTCACAAATGATGTTTTGGAAGCTGGATTCTGCATTGAGAGCGGAGTCACCAATAAAAATTCAAATTTCTGGATTCTTCTACCAGTGGAATCGCCTTCAAACTGATTTTTGATGTGTGGAGTCATCGGAGAAGGAATACAGCCAATATGTGCCTAAGTGTATGCTGCTCTCAAACCTTAGAACTCAACTATGTCATTCTTCCCAGGGAAAAAATTTCAATTTCGTCCCTGGCAATGGCGCCAAAATGTTAGCACTCTGTAAATCTATTCAGCTGAATAGACAAACGACAGAGGTAACTGTTTCAACCAACTTTAGAGCTGAGGCACTAGCCTACTCAACTCAGAGAGGGCTCTCTCGTGTCACTTCATATTTCTTTTGGAAATTGGTGGCTAGATTTGGTTTGTTTTAGGGGTTTTAATAAAGTTTTTTGGCCAAGAAGAGGAGGGACACACAGGGCTATGGAGTCAAAATTCTGAAATTGAATGAAAACAATGATCGACCGATAGAACTCTCCAGAGGATAAAGGCTAAATGAGGCAATGAATCTGAGTTGTAACTTAAAATAAATCAGAGTGGTAAGAGGAAAGAGGAAACAAATAATTGCATCCGAGCATTACGTAAATAAATTATAAATTAGCTAAGAAGAAACATACACAGTTTAAATTGCCTAGGCCGAGAGCATCACAAGACGAATTTTGGGCCTTTAACTCTCCAATTTAAACAGAAGACAGTGTAAATGGAATTAAAGAAACATAGGAAATACACACTATGAAAGAATACATAACTCATATCACAGCCAATTAGAATCTTTTCATAAACAGTTCCAAATGCTTTTGCATATGTATTCAATTCAGTCCCAGAAAAATTACAATAGAGTCCAGAACCAACAAAATTGTGCCCTTGCACTTCTGCCCATCCTTGGCTAATTCAAGCCTCTTAGTACTTATACAATTTGATCAAAAAATAACTGAAACTGAAATGTTTCAGCTTCTGTAATAGTTTCGGATGTCATTTTTGGTATACGAAACGACTTACAATCATTAACAAAAAGAAATGTTTCATCATCATGAATAATCTCTCTGACCGCCCGGCTACTTCCACTACACCTGACCTTCTCTGTACTTTCGTTAGGTCTGGTAAGATGGGTGACAGTTGGATATCATCTGTTGTTTCTGAGGACATGGCATTTTGTCTTTCCCAACCATACAAGTTCCTTCCATTGCACGTCAGAGGGGATTTCGTAGTCCATCATCTCTTTAATAAAAATTTCTAGGTCAATGCACATTGCGTAGGACATGATTGGCAGCCATCATGAAGAATACCTGATAAGCAGCAAGAAAACTAATCTGGTTCGGTCCTGAATTTTGAAATTTGGATGGAAGCTTTGCGCCAAATATCTGAATGTTCGACTGCTTCAAATACTCATAGAATAATGCCCGGGGTACCTCCTTTTATAGGTGTCTATTTCCATCGGGTTTTGGAGAAAATTGGTTTTATATGAACCACCCTTAGCCCCGATGTGTCTCAGAGAACGCCACGTTCCCATGATTTAAACCAAGGTATTTTTCCCCGCTCTGCCCCTTGTTGACTAATTTTTGTGCTACTTCGATCATCGAATTGCACCTCGGTCATTGATCCGGGTTGTTTCTATATCTACAGTCAGCTTCTTGCCCGACGACTTTGACATCGGAGGTTGAAAAAGGTGGTTTTGGTCATACAACCCTCCTTTCCAATATACTTCTAAGGGTTCCATGCGTCCCACAAAAAACCGTGACGGTTTTTCCCCGACTTGCCCTCAACCGCTTAATCTTTGTGCTAGTTGTATCTCTGATACATGTCTCAACGATTGATCCAGTCCACCTTTGAGATCGATGGTCGGCTGAGCTTTATTCTTCATATCTCTGCTACTTCGTCCAAATGTCGCCAGATATAGACGGGTCCTCTAAATTTATCACAGTTTTGTGGCGATTTAACCTGTCATAAAATTTATGAAACTCGGACACCAACTAGGAATTATATGGTGATAACATGCATGTCCCCAACCTGACACTTGTCATGTTGGGAGATATTTTGGCCCACTTGTACCTAACTTTAGAACTTAGGATAAATAATTACCCATACTTTATGATTAAAGAAATATTAATATAATATTCCTTTTTGGCTTAAGCTCCCTAGCTTAGCCCTTTTCCTTAACTTCGCCCCTCCCTTTCCCTAACCAGTGGATTTTAGTCCCCCATCTCTTTTATCATGGTCGATTTGCGCACAGCGATGTATTTTATATTAAATATGAGACATATACAAAAATAGGCGCACTGGCCTTTAACATCTAGGCTCTCCAGCCTAATCAAAACATAAGCATCCTATCTTATAATAACTGGCTCACTAGCCTATAAAGAATAACATATACACAAAGGCTCGTTGGCCTCACAATCGTGTGCACTTAAGATGTTGTGCACGGCATCCTAGAATGTGCACACTTCATCATTGCACTGTGCAATACATTCATGCACTATGCCATGAAATGTATATACAAATGATATCAAAAACTCTCACCAGCTTAAGTACATTTTCATCTATATTACAATTGGGCATGGCCTAAGGATATTAAAATCCCCTCCCCTTATTTATGCACTGTCCTCAGTGCATCATGTACCCATATACAACAAAATTTCAAAAATCCTCAAAACGATGTGGGTATTCTACCCGCATTGCATCCTCATGCTCCCCAGTAGCGTCCTCAGGACCGTACTAGGTCCATTGGACCTTTACAAGCCCTATGGCTCGGTTCCGGAGCTGTTTGATTTTCCAGTCCAGAATGTGTACCAGATGCACTTGAAAAGTGTCTTCTTGCTCCACCTGAATCACATTCCAATCAATAACATGATTAGCATCAGGTATATATTTCTTTATCAATGATACATGGAATACATTATGAACAGACATAGATGCAATAAATGCAATCATATAAGCCATTGGACCAATCCTCTTTAGGATTTCAAATCGCCCACAATAGCGAGATGGCAACTTTGAACAATTCCCCAACTTTAGGGAACTTTTGTTGGCCTTCACTTTCAAGAATACATGATCACCCACTTTAAATTCCCTGTGAGGTCTGCCCTTATCAGCATAGATTTTCTTCCTGTCTTGGGAAGCCTTTAAATTTTGATTTATTTTTATCATTTGCTCCTCCATTTCCCTGAGCAAATCTGGCCCAACCACTGCTCTGTCTGCGAGGTTATCCCAACTTAATGGTGTGTTGCACTTTCTACCATAAAGTGTCTCAAATGGGCTCATCTTTAGAGATGCTTGGTACCCATTGTTAAAATCAAACTATACCAAGTGTAGGTAGTCATCCCATTTTGATGGTTTATCCATCACATACATTCTTAACATGTCTTCAATCACTTGATTCACCCTCTCTGTTTGTCCATCTGATTATGGATGATAGGTTGTACTAAAATTCAAATTTGTGCCAAATACATTAAATAATCCTTTCCCAAATTTTGAGGTAAATTTTGGATCTCTGTCAGACACAATTGTCTTTGGTTTTCCATGTAATCTGGAAATTTCTTTCATATAAACATTAGCAATGTTCGTTTCCTTGTGAGTGAGATTAACTGGAATAAAATGGGCAGCTTTAGTAAGCTTATCCACCACTACCATGATGGAATCATGTTGTTTGTTTGTTCTGGGCAGTTTGGTGATGAAATTCATTGTTACAACTTCTCATTTCCACTGGGAATGGATAATGGTTGTAGCAAACCAGGTGGGTGTCTATGCTCAGCCTTTACCTTTTGACATTCCAAACATCTGGCAATAAAATCAGTAACTTCTTTCTTCATGCCTGGCCAATAATATTGGCCCCTGACAGCTGCAACCATTTTTTGATATCCTAGGTGCCCAGCATAAGGCACATTATGCATTTCTCTCAATATCAGATTTTTCAATTCATTAGAATTTGGTACATAAACGTTTCCCCTATACATGAGAATTTCATCATTATTTAGCTTGTATTGTTGAAATAATGTAACTGCGGAGACAATTCTTATTATTATTGTTATTTTTATTATTAGGATTAATCCCCATTGTGGATTAATCATGTCGATAATTTTATAAGGACCAAATCCCCTTTTGCGGATTGGTCATTGGACAATTATAAAGGGCAGAATAAGAAGTCGGCCCCAACAGTTATTATTGAAGACCCAAAATTAATTAAAGGTGGGTTTACCCACCCAGAGTGAGAGGTCGGCCCTGCCAGTGTAACCCTTTCACACATGCCAGTCTTGTATAAATAAGAGGCTAACGCCTCACTTCTAACACACAACTCACTTGCTCATTATCTTATGAGGCAAGCTGCAATTACCAGTTAGAGAGAGGAGAAGAAGAGTGGTGCATATCTTGGGGAGGACTACCTGTATTGGTTTGAGTTATCTCTTGAACATTTTATAAGCTATTTATGATAAGGAAGTTTTTGCTGGGTTTTCTTCCCCTAGAGGGTTTCCCAGGATAAATGTTGTGTCTCTTGTGAATGTGTATTTGTCAGTGATCTTGTTCTTATGATGCTCTTATCTATTGAAATTAAAAGAACTATAATAATGGCATAAACATTAACATGGTTTCAGAGCCAAACTGAAGAAAGCAAAATTTGCAAGAGGAAAAACATCACTGTTGCAGCACCTGCAAATTAGGGTTTTGCAAAAGTAACACTTTTTAGCTCCCTAAACATCTAGAAAGTTGTGCCCTCCCCCCAGGATCAATTTGGCACCTAGAGCGCACCTTTTCAGTGGTTGGATCTCCCGGAAAGTGAAACCCTAGTTTCACAAAAGTACCAGAAGTACCAGAAAACCAGTACTAGAAGTACCAGAAGCACCAGTCCAGAAATCCGCAGATCCGATTTGACGGGGTAAAAATTAGATTTTCTCAGATCCAAGTGTACCAGGCTACTCGCCTCAGCCAAGCGCACCTCCTGGTAAGGTCAAAATTTAATTTTAAGAATTTTCAATTTTTGGTCATTTTCGTAACCTCAAGTACAAGATGCCTGCAAGCACAAATCTTGTTGAGAAATTAGAAGGCATAGACAACTTTCATGCCTGGAAGTATAGGATCGGTCTGATCCTTGCAAAGAATGACCTAGCAAAATTTATCAAAGAAGAAGTGGAGGAACCTGAAGATACCGTAGAGAAAGCAAAGCATCAGAAGGACTCAATCAGGGCTCAAAGAATCATTGCAGATTCAATCAAAGACCACCTGATCCCGTATGTGTCGTCCAAGAAAACTCTGAAGGAGATGTTTGATGCTCTAAGAAAACTATATGAAGGAAATAACATCAATCGAAAGATGAATCTAAGAACTCAGTTGAAGAATACCAACATGCAGAAAGGAGAAATGATTCAAGAATATTTCTCCCAAATCTCAGAAATAAAAGAACAGTTGAAAGCAATTGGAGACACCATCGATGAAGACAAATTTGTAATAACAGCCCTAAATGGTCTCGCAAGACCTTGGGATGCTTTCATCTAGTCAGTATGTGGCAAAAAGGATAAACTACAATTTGAGAGCCTATGGGAAGAATGCACCCAAGAAGAGACAAGGGTAGCCAACCGTGAAGCACTACTAGCAAGGGACGATGATCAAGCCCTAGCTACTCATACAAAAGGAGGAAGGAATAAACCCTACTTCAAAAGGGAATCTCATAGAGAACTAAAACCATCAAACAAATTCAACAACCAAGAATCTCATTCAAGAAATTTTCAGAAGAAAGGACAACGCAAGGGACGAGATCTCTCATCTATACAATGCTATCATTGTGATAAGATGGGACACAAGGCAAATAATTGTCCATTCAGAAGAGAAGAATACAAGAGGAAGCACAAAAGGCAACATGCTCACATTGCCGAAGATGAAGAACCACCTATGAAGATGATTAAGGACCATGTCTTGATCCCAGCTCTCTCAGGATCTGTATCACCTAGAGAGGACACATGGTTCATTGATAGTGGTGCATCAAAACATATGGCAAGTAAGAAAAATACTCTCTCTTGTATTTCAGAAAAGAATTTTTCTCAGAAAGTAACTCTTGGAGATGATTATCAATATCCCATCAAGGGAATAGGAGAATCAAACTACAAGCTAGATTTAGAAAACTCAATAACAATGAAGGATGTACTCTATGTATCGGGCCTAAAGAAGAACTTACTATCCATATCAACCTCAGATAACAAAGGCTATAGAGTTGCCTTCATAGATGGAGAAGTTCTTATGTGAGCTAAGGGATAAACCTTAAGTGAAGCAATCGTCATCGGAAGTGAAGGAAATGGATTATATAAGATGAAGGGTCACCCAGAAACTGCCATGACCCATGCCATCGAAAACTCATGCGAAATTTGGCATAGAATATTGGCCCACATCAACTACAAGGCGCTACCATACATATGCAAAGATGTCACAGGTTAACCAGAACTCAAGGTTGATCAGGAAGGCATATGCAATGTATGTGCGCAAGGGAAGAACATCAAGAACCCTTTTCCAAAGAGGGACAGCAAAGAAGAAGGAGCATTGGAACTCATTCAGTTAGATGTGTGTGGCCCAATGCCATCATCCTCCATTAGCGGGTATGTATACTATGTATCATGTATTGATGATTATTCTCGTAATACCTAGATATATTTCTTAAAATCTAAAGATGAAGTATTCAGTAAATTCAAGGAATTCAAAGCCTTGATAGAGAATCTTTCAGAAAGGAAGATTAAGATACTCAGGTCAGATAATGGAGGCGAATATACTGCAAATGAATCGTGAACTTCTGCATAGGTGTTGGGATCAAGAGGGAACTCACTACTCCCTATAATCCTCAACAAAATGGTGTAGCTGAAAGGAAGAACAGAACAATTATGGAAGTTGTAAAGACCATGATTCACAATCAAGATCTTCCTATGTGTTTATGGGTAGAAGCAGCAATGGCAGTTGTTTATGTGCAGAACTGATTATCCCATAGTGCACTTGGGTTCAAGACCCCAGAAGAAATGTTCACTGGAAAGAATCTAGAGGTAAGACATCTCGAAATATTTGGTTGTCTAGTGTTTATTCATATACCGAAAGAGAAAAGAAACAAGCTGGAACCCTCCAGAAAGAAGGGAATATTCATGGGATACTGTGAAGTATCCAAGGCCTTCAGAATCTACATACCTGGTCACCATCATATTAAGATCAGTAGGGACGTGACCTTTGATGAAGAAGCAGCACTTAAGAAATCGAGAAGATGTCAGCTTGAAGAAGTATATGAAGAGGAACATGTAAATCCCAGGACTACAGAATCCGTGAGGGAAGTTCCCAGAGCTGCAGAACCTGTAAGGGAAGTCGTAACTTCCCCTGATGAGGAGACTCCTAAAGATCATGATATAACAGAAGTTCAAGAACCTCCTCAAATGAACTTCTCCCATAAAAGAAATCCTGCTTGGGCAAGAGAGCTTATTCAAGATGGAGAGAAGTATGGTGTTCCAGAAGGAACCACGAGACAGGTGAAAAGACCAAATCCATTCTCCAGTTACACAGCTTTGATGTGCCATCTACTTAATGAAGAACCTACATGCTTTGAATAGGCCATTCAAAAGAAGGAATGGGCAGATGCCATGACAGAGGAATACCAATCCATAATAAAGAATGATGTATGGGAAATAGTTCCTAGACCAAAAAGTAAGGATGTGGTATCATCAAAATGGCTCTTCAAAATAAAACATGTT
>ML811193.1:31568-50994 GCA_009831015.1 Picea engelmannii | reverse complement strand
ATACCAATCCATAATAAAGAATGATGTATGGGAAATAGTTCCTAGACCAAAAAGTAAGGATGTGGTATCATCAAAATGGCTCTTCAAAATAAAACATGTTGTTGATGGAAGTATTGAGAAATATAAAGAAAGATTTGTCGCTCATGGCTTTTCCCAGAAGGAAGGTATCGACTATGAAGAGACATTCTCTCCTGTGGCCAGATACACTTCGATCAGAACCATTATAGATCTTGCTACCAAGATGAAATCGAAGCTGCACCAGATGGACGTGAAGACAACTTTCCTGAATGGTGTTATCGAGGAGGAAGTGTATATAGAGAAACCCCAAGGATTTGAGGTTGAATACAGGAAGTCTCATGTCTGCCGATTGAAGAAAGCCTTATACGGATTGAAGCAAGCTCCCAGAGTTTGGTATGTCCGTACAGACATTTTTTTTACGAGCTTGGGCTTTACCAAGAGTAAAGCAGACTCAAATCTCTACTTCAAAATTATGGATAATGAACCAGTAATATTACTACTGTATGTGGATGACTTATTCTTAACTGGAGAAGAAAAGCTCATCACTGAATGTAAACAGAGACTTGCCACAGAATTTGAAATGAAAGACCTTGGTCTAATGAATTACTTCTTAGGCCTTGAGGTATGGCAGAGTCCAAAAATAATCTTCCTTAACCAAGGGAAGTACACGGTCGAAATCTTAAAGAGATTCGACATGCTAGAATGCAAGTCCATGAATACTCCCATGAAAGCAAAGTTGAAGCTGTTGGTCGATACTTCGTCAGATTTGATAGATGCCAAACTGTACAGACAGATTATTGGATGGTTGATGTACCTGATGAATACCAGACCAGACATTTGTTTTGCAGTGAACACCTTGAGTCAGTTTTCTGGTAGAGCCCAGACGTGTTCATCTAGTGGTTGCAAAACATGTGATGAGGTACCTTAAAGGTACAATGGATTATGGTCTCAGCTATGATGGAGATCATGACTTCACATTGAGTGGATATACTGATGCAGATTGGGCAAGAAGCATTGTTAACAGAAAAAGCACTTCCGGATGTTGTTTCAGTTTGGGATCAACCATGATCTCGTGGCAGAGTAGGAAGAAATCTAGTATTGCTCTCAACACAGTGGAAGCAGAGTACATTTCCGCATGTTCTGCTAGCTGCGAAGCTATATGGATTTGAAAGTTGCTGACATACCTATTTGACTTGGATATGAGAGAAACATGATTCTATGTGACAACTAGAGTTGCATAAAGATGACATAGAATCATGTATTCCACGACAGGTTGAAATACATAGAGATCCGCTATCATTTCATCCGTTACATGGTACAGAGAGTAGCCTTAAAGCTCCAGTACATTAGCACAGATGAACAAGTTGTTGACGTGTTGACTAAGCCTCTAGCTCGTGTAAAGTTTGAACACTTTCGAGATAAGATTGGTATAGTCCGAAAGGACCCTCCCTGAAAGGGGGAGTATATATATTTTCCTTACTTTTGACCTCGCTGTTAGACGTAAAGCAATATGAGTCATTGCTTCTGACCTCGTTGTTAGACATAAAGCATGACGTTGTGTGATCCTTTCTTATGACCTCGTTGCTAGATGTAAAGCAAGATGATTCATTTCTTCTGACCTCGTTGTTAGACGTAAAGCATGAAATTGTTGATTCCTTGCTTCTGACCTAGTTGTTAGATGTAAAGTAAGATGATTCCTCACTTCTAACCTCGTTGTTAGATGTAAAGAGAGATGTTGATGTGTTCCTTTCTTTTGACCTCATTGTTAGATGTAAAGCAAGATGAGTCATGCTTCTGACCTCGTTGTTAGATGTAAAGCATGACGTTGTGATTCCTCGCTTCTGACCTAGTTGTTAGACGTAAAGCAAGATGATGATATTCCTTGCTTCTGACCTAGTTGCTAGACATAAAGCAAGATGTGACTGACACTGAGCTACCAGCTTAACAGTTGTGACATTGAACCAGTGTAGTACTTCTAGCCTAGTGCTGTGATGAGGTATCATTTTTTTACTGATACATATTTGATGCAAATGATGATAACATTCTTTCGAGAATGATGATGTTGTCGATGAAGAAAAACTTCTGATGACTCGTAAATACGCTAGCCAATGTTTCAAGATGATATTGACGATACTGTCCTCCTGATGCCACTAATGATGTAGACCTCTCTAGCCTGATGCTGATAAAGAATACCCTTCTTGTTAAGGGGGAGTGTTGAAATAATGTAACTGCGAAGAGCATTCTTATTATTATTGTTATTTTTATTATTAGGATTAATCCCCATTTTGGATTAATCATGTCGGTAATTGTATAAGGACCAAATCCCCTTTTTTGGATTGGTCATCGGACAATTATAAAGGGCAGAATAAGAAGTCATCCCCAACAGTTATTATTGAAGACCCAGAATTAATTAAATGTGGGTTTACCCACCCAGAGTGAGAGGTCGGCCCTGCCAGTGAAACCCTTTCACACATGCCAATCTTGTATAAATAAGAGGCTAGTGCCTCACTTCTAACACACAACTCACTTGCTCATTATCTTATGAGGCAAGCTGAAATTACCAATTAGAGAGAGGAGAAGAAGAGTGGCGCATCTCTTGGGGAGGACTATCTGTATTGGTTTGAGTTATCTCTTGAACATTGTATAAGCTATTTATGATAAGGAAGTTTTTGTTGGGTTTTCTTCCGCTAGAGGGTTTCCCAGGATAAATGTTGTGTCTCTTGTGAATGTGTATTTCTCAATGATCATGTTCTTATGATGCTCTTATCTATTTAAATGCAAAGAACTATAATAATGGCATAAACATTAACATGTATTCCTCAATTTTCCTCTGCAAAATACCTTGCTGTAATTTTGTCACTAATTCCTTGTAATGCAAATCTAATTTGGCAGCCTCTATAATTATGTCTTTCAAATATGATTGGTACATACTAATAGTTGTAGCATGCAATTCATGTACTCTTTTGTTGAGTGCATCAGCCACTTTGTTCTCTTTTCCCTTGATATGCTTTATATCAAAGTCATATTCACTTAGAAATTCTAACCATCTACGTTGCCTAGCATTTAGAGCTGGCTGATCAAATAAATATTTTAGACCATTATGGTCTGTTCTTAGCTCAAATATTTTCCCCATGAGGTAGTGTCTCCATTTACTCAAGGCATGCACTAGGGTTGCCAACTCCAAATCATGAGTGGCATAGTGTCTTTCATGCTCCTTCAACTTCCTTGATTCATAACATATAACAAACCCATTTTGAGTGAGGACTCCACCAAGTCCTTCTTTACATGAATTTTTGCATACAATGAAATCTTCGTTTGGGTCTGCAATCCTTAGTATTGGAGCACTTGTTAATAATTGTTTCAAGTTTTGGAAACTCTTTTCACAATCCAATGTCCACTGAAAATTCACACCCTTCTTTTGTAAGGAGGTGATTGGGTGTGCAATCTTTGAGAATCCTTCAATGAATCTCTTATAGTAGCCTACAAGACCCATGAATGATCCGACTTCTATCACATTATTAGGCGTTAACCATTCTCTAATGGATTCTATCTTCTCAGGATCCATTGCTATCCCATCCTTTGAAATAATATGCCCCAAATAATGAATTTGCTTCTGATAAAATGAGAACTTGCTCAATTTGGCATACAACTGATGCTCTCTTAATACTTGCAACGCCATTCTCAAGCGATGCTCATGCTCTTCTTCTGATTTAGAATATACAAGAATGTCATCCAAAAAGACAATGAAAAACTTGTTTAAATATTCTCGTAAAACACCATTCATTAAGCACATGAAAATAGTTGGTGCATTTGACAACCCAAATGGCACCACTGTGAACTCATAATGACCATACCTTGTCCTGAAGGTGGTCTTGCTGATTTATTCCTCTTTAAGCCTTATCTGACGGTATCCTGACCTGAGATCTATCTTTGAAAAGATCTTTGCATCCTTCAATTGATCAAAAAGATCATCGATCCTTGGTAGAGGATACTTGTTCTTCACATTCACTTTATTCAACTGTCTGAAATCAATGCACAATCTTAATGTCCCGTGTTTCTTCTTCACAAACAAGACTGAGGCACCCCAAGGTGACACACTTGGGCATATATACCCCTTCTTCAGAATTTCTTCAAGCTGCATTTGCAACTCCTTCAACTCTGGTGTACTCATTCTGTAAGGAGTCTTTGACACTAGAGCTACTCCTGGCATTAAATTTATAGAGAAATCAATATCTCTCTTTGGGGGTAGTCCTGGTACCTCCTTGAACACATCTTCAAACTCTTTTAGGACTGCATAATCTTCCAAATATGTCACCTTATCTCTAGGTGTCTCTTCCATATGTGCTGCAAATATTTGACACCCTTTCCTGTAACATTTCTTCAGCTGCAATGCTGAAATTTCTCTGATGGTTACTATATTGGGAATTCCCTACACTTTCCTTTGGTTCCCTTCCTCATCCAAGCAAGTAAATGGTTTGTTATGATAGTCTAAGAGAGCATGATGTTGGTCCAACCAATCCATCCCAATTAAATATTCATAGGAACCTAAAGGCAAGATGTTCAAATCTGTCTTGGTGTTCAACCCATTCATGTCCATACGACATGACTTAACCATCTCATTAACTTTTCTTTTGTCTCCTATAGCCAGTTGCACCAACCAGGATTTCCCATTCTTGCTTCTTGGCAAATGCAAACTTTCCACCATCTTAGGATCTATATAAATACGAATAGCTCCTAAATCAATTAAAATATCAATGGTTTGATTGATGATCATACCTTCCACTTCAATCATATGTGATTGATACTCTATTTTCTTGTTGTCCAGGGCTGCATAGATCCTGGGAACATTTCTGCCCATGTCCTCCATTGTTTCAGCTTGTTGTACATTGTGAACAGTCCTCCCTTTTTCACCTCTATGAGGACAATCTTTGAACATGTGATCTCCTTTACAACCCCAAAATTGAATAGGTGGTTGCCTTGGCCTTTGACCCCCTGTTTCAATCATTTCGGGCTCTCTAAGAGTCTACAATCCCCGTGGATTATTTCTGAAGAATGGTGCCTTAACTCCCTTCTTCCTCTGATCCACCTTGAATTTCTTTTTGTCTTCCCAAGATTTTTGGAAATTTGGCCTTGATTTCTGTTGATCATATAGGCACTTAGCTCTCCTTATGGTCTCACCCAATGTATTGGGATTATCATACTGTATTTTGTCACTAATGAATGATGGAAATCCACTCAAATACCTCTGAATCTTAACTGTCTCATCCTTGATAAAAGAGACATACTTCAGCAGTTCTAAAAACCTTCTTTCATATTCATCAATGGTCATACTCCCCAGTTTGAGTTCAAAGAACTCTTTCATTTTATTTTCATAGTATCTCTTAGTCAAGTATTTCTTCTCGAAATACTTCTTGAATTCCCTCCAAGTAACACTTTTCTCCTTAATGTGTTGCACCTGAACAAGCTGATCCCACCACATGGATTCCTTTCCCTTGAGTTGATAGATAACAATTCTACCTTCTACATGAGAAGAATAATTATGCAATTGAAAATACTTTCTCATGCCCAACAACCATGTCTCTTCATCTTCATCCTTCTTATGCTCACCATCAAATGTAGGAGGTTTGATTTTGTTCATTTATCCTCGTAGCTCATCCACCCCAGACCTCTTGTGCTTCCTGACAGGGGATGGACTTGAGTTGTTGTGTGATCTCTTATTGGAATGCTTCGGGGAGTGATGGTGATGTCTGCTAACACTTCTTTCTTTTATTTTTCCATCAGAAGCCATGTGACTTCCTGACTTGCTTGAGCCACTCCCCTTATCCAATTTCTTTTCTATTATTTTCAAGCTCTCTAATAACTTCATGTTGAAGTCATCCTGTTGCTCCTTGTCTCTTAAAATCCTTTCATTATCATATTTATGGATTTGTACATCATTCTGCAAATTTTTTATGGTCTCTGCCATATTCGTGTTTTCATTCCTTTCATCTCCATGCCCATTGGAGTTTGTTCCTTCAATGCCCAAATGGACATCCATCACTCTAATCTCATCCTCCTGTGACTGTAAGTCCCATGTGCCTCTTACATTACTCTAGACTCTATGTTTATCTTTATCTGATCTGGTTGTTTTTAACTCTGCAAAATGTGCAGCCAACAAAACTTTGTCAGGCTAACTGTTTCAGCAAACTCATGAAAAATATGAACCATTTTGGTTCAATAATATATCAGAATCCTTTCTTCTGATTTCCTAAAAACTTGAATGCCCAAATAAATTTTTTGGGTGGATAATTAGATTCCATTGTTCAATACCTTTCCAACGCCTTCTCCCATGCTCAATTCCAATTCTGGAGCGGAAAGTTATGGTCATTTGAAATTTTCCCATTAATTTTTCTGTTCATTTTTCAACTTGGCACAACTCTACGTTGTAATTATGCATTTTCGCACCTACTCCATTGAAATTTTTGTATGATCTCAATTGGGTTTCTGCATAAAAATATTATGGACATTATGTCCAAGTTTCACCTCATTCTGGGTTCTGGGCTGCAAGTTACAACCCGCTGAAGTTCTAGGCCAATTTGTGTTTTTGGTCTGGAATGTTACAAGTACCTTATTTTCCATATTAAACACCTTTAACATGCATAGAAATTTAATTCAGCTCTGGGAATTCCTTCTATGGTTTAATGTATTTCCATTGACTACTTCTGTTCCTCAATCCGATTCTGGAGCAGAAAGTTATGGCTCTTTGAAGCTCGTTGGGTCTTATAATTTACCCTCCATTGTTTAAGTTGTAACTTTCTCATAAAAGCTCTGTTTGACGAACGATTTACACCATTAGAAAGATCTCTCTGAGTTCTTTCATTTGAGCTACAGAGACAGTGTACCTTTGGTACACCTCTATCTTGTGGTTTTTGAGTTGCTAAAAATTCTCTTAAGGACCTCAAAAAAAGCGCTACAAAAAGATGGCGTTCAAATGATATAAAACGTCACAGAAAATCATTGGTTTTTTGTTGTTTTTCACCTTCCAAATGACTCCACAAGCACAAATTTCAACCTGTAAACCCATATTTTCCATGTGTAGCAACAACACAAGGGAAATCATGCTTTTTTCACTTTAAAACCACTATGTATCACTTCTCTGTCGCGCCACTAACTTGCGCGCACTACTTTTATGTCATGCGCCAATATCCACCGCGCGCAGTTTTTGTACCGCACACTGGTATCCACCGTGCGCAGTTTTTGTACCGTGCACTGATATTCCGTGTGCATTTCACTCAACGCGCTACACCATGCCATATTTTAGTGCATCTCCACTGCGCACCAAAACTTTGTGTGCACCACTAACTAAGGTGTCGCGTGACAACATATACCCACATTGCGCGCACAGCTACCATACTCCCCTGCATTGTGCCAATACTGTGCACTCCATGCGCACCATTATTATGAATGTCCACACCGTGCACACTTCTTATGTGTATGCACACTGTGCAATGCCAAATTTAGCGCGTGCACCCGCACACCAACATTTTTCCGCGCGGTGCCAAAATTTAGTGCGCACACCAAAAAACCACTATTTTTCTGCGCGGTACCAAAATTTAGCACGCACACCGGCACACTAACATTTTTCCACACTGCACCGAAATTTAGCACGCGCACCAGCATGCCAATATCTTTCTACTCAGTGCCGAATTTTACCTATCACAAGCTTTTCACTGCGCATCATGCATTTTAGTGCGCTCACCAGTGCACATTCACCTTTATGCGCATCAAATCCTCATGAATTTCGCTGCAGAAATTGGGGCTTTTTCCTAACTTTTCCCCAATTTACCATAGACATTATGCAACGACAAAATTTGTTCAATTTCACCCCGACAACACCAGTTCAACCTCTGCAACAATAAATCATTGTGGGTTGACATTTTTGGAACGAATTTCCCCAAAATCAATTCACGAATTGAGAATTTTATTTATTAATCTCACTCCAACTGTCATGGCTTCAATGTAACTTCAAATTCGACCAATTCCAGGTTCGAATTTGCTAGAACAGATATTAAATCAATAATATCTTACCACATGGCCAAATTTCTCAATTTCCCCATGAATTTACCAACCGAAATTGGGGCTTTTTCCCAATTTTTGTACCATATTGTAGTTGGATGCTCTGCAACTCGAAATTTGGCCACTTCAAAATAATTTCTCTGTGAAATTTCGCTACAACTCAACTTGTTCGGCCCATCCAGGCTCAGTGTTGAAAATTGTAGCTCTGATACCAATTTTTAACGTCCCCCGCCATCCATGTCGGGCCACGCTACACCAGAGAACTCTTTTTGTTCTCTCTCTATGGAACATACTGTAACATACCCAACATCTAACTGAGCTATGCCACATAAATTTTTCGAACTGCATGCAATTAAATTATATACACACAGATCTCTTGCATAAACATATATATATATAAATTAACATACAAATATGTTATGTAAATGCACGGATTCATACTAAAATGGCAGTAAACATATACATGCAACATATACAAGAAATACCCATAAATTTATAGACAGTTATAAACACACATAGATAAACCCATAAATATAAGCACGTAAATAACAATGAAGCATGTAAATTTATCACCCAGATTGGAACTTATCTTGGTAAGAATGTCACCCACTACGTGCAAACCTTCCACGAACCTCTCAGCCTTAGACCACATTGTTCATCACTCTCAACAGTGAGTCACCTCCGAGCTGGGACTAAACGCCACCGGGGTAAAGGGATTCCTAACCAGGCTAAAGGCTCATAGACAATAGGAAAGACTTCATCTTAGGTGCCAACTCAAACTAACAACCTACAGTCCCTCATTCCCCACATGTCTGTCCCACCCAGGAAGTGTGCCCCTTCTCTTCTCAACAGTCGTTCAGTTGCCCCACTTCCTTTCTGAGCTTCAGCAATAGACCGGACAGGAAGTCTCAGACCATTGTATTTGCAGTTCATCACCTTCAGGAAATCAATCCCCAACAATTATCTCACCCAGAGAATTTATCACGAGCCTGACAACCCACTTCTTCAGCCCAACTCCCAAGCTAACCAGACACACCAACACAAATGGCTATGGATATGGGTTCAGGTATAGTCATGAAGATGCAAATGATAGCTCAATGGGTGTGAATACTCATGGATGATTGACTGGATGACTGAATGGTGGATGGAATGATGGAAAATATGATAGGAAATGAACTAAGTCCCAACAATATGTATGCATGTCCCCAACTTGACACTTGTTATGTTGGGAGCTACTTTGGCCCACTTGTACCCAACTTTAGAACTTAGGATAAATAATTACCCATACTTTATGATTAAAGAAATATTAATTTAATATTCCTTTTTGGCTTAAGCTCCCTAGCTTAGCCCCTCCCCTTAACTTAGCCCCTCCATTTCCCTAACCAGTGGAGTTTAGTCCCCCATCTCTTTTATCATGGTCGGTATGCGCGCAGCGATGTGTTTTATATTAAATATGAGACATATGCAAAAATAGGTGCACTGGCCTTTAACATCTAGGCTCTCTGGCCTAATCAAAACATAAGCATCCTAGCTTATAATAACTGGTTCACCAGCCTATAAAACATAACATATACACAAAGGATCGTTGGCCTCACAATCTCGTGCACTTAAGATGTTGCGTGCGGTATCTTGGAATGTGCACACTTCATGGCGTAGCCGCACCCTCTCACTGGCACATCCACTCCCATAGGATCTTCTTCCTCTTCATGGCCTGAAGAACTCAAAGGTTCCTTTGATTCCCTATCAGGAATCTTTCTTACCCACATATTTTCTTCTCCTGCGCGATCCCCCTTCCTTGACTTGTCGGAGGATCGGAACTCGTGGCTTCGCAAATTCTCTGTCGATCACTGGGCTCTCAGAACCCCGAGACCCGATGGCTTTAGTCAACGCTGACTTCTTCCATATCTATCGGGACTTCTGCTCTATCGCGATTTCGCAACTCGCAATGTTATGCACTTTGAATCACCGACTCCTGATACCCGATGCACGTGCGAGCTGTCCCTCAACTCCTCTCGGCACTTCTATCGGGATTTCTGGATTCGCGGGATCGTGGATCCTGCTGCCAAAGGATTCAGGACCTTACATTCCCCGAAATCTGATGCAATGCCACCTGCTCTCCACTCACTCCCGTGGTCCCACACTACCACGTCATCGTCGGGATTTTGCGGATCGCGATTCCAACATACAAGAGTTCTTTGTCCTCAAAAACCCTGATTCTCTGATTCTCGACTCCTCCAGATCTCCCGACACGCGTCCCTGTTGATGGATGGTTCTGGACTTGTCGGGATATCGCATCTCGCGATATCCCAATTCTTGTTGCGACAACTCGGAGCCTTGACTCGTGATTCCCCGATACGCGATGTCACGTGTGGATCCAACGACTCCTGTGGTCTGGATCAACAGTTCTACTTCCTCCTGAGTTTAGAACCCTTCCACACTTGCACTGTAATTCCTCCACACTATGGGAGATCTGACGGTTCACAGTAACTCGCGGATTCTCCTCGGAGAATATCGACCGTCTGGTTCTCCTAGTGAAACATGTGAAATGACTAAGGGTCCTTCCGCAGAACTCGTCACCTGCAACAGCAAGCTTACGTCGTCCTGCAACCTTTCACGTCACGACTCCTTTACGCTGCCCTTCAAACCTTTTGAAGGCCTTATCTCTCCTGAGCTTATCCACGACTTTGAGTCCTCTGATAGAAACCCTTTGCTCACACTCCTTGCGGAAACTCTTCAACCTCGACTGAGTGTTGAAGTCTCTCGACCCTGCGCACTCCTGCAGCAGAGATCTTTCGATACTTCACTCAGAATCACAACTCTGAGACTTCGCCCTGGCCTGCGCACTCCTTGCACGGCACTATGCCCAACTATACTTCTGAGGAAGAATGAGAACAAAAGATAACTCTGGGTGAACCCTTCTGTCAACACACTCATTGCGGACACTTCAACTGCACTCCTTGCAGGAAGTCTCTGGCTCAGACAGAGAAACAATTGAAACTCATTCTCTCCCCCTCTCAGATTTCAGAGTAACCATGAAATCACATACACAGCATATAAGCAAATATATGACAGGAAGCAAACATTCATGAGCATAATATCAACACATAGAGAAACAACACAGACCATGAAATTGAATCAAGGCTCCTTCTATTAATTCAATGTCTGTACATGGGTGTTCTTCATACAATTCTCTACAGGCTCTTCTCTTATTGAATGCTCTCAATAATGTTACAATGTACAATGAGGGTGTCTATATCCGTTTTCCCTCTAGGACTCTAAAACTATCAAATCTAGAATTAAATTCCTATCTAACAGCATTAAATCTATTAAATGTCGACTGTCTACCTAAGGACGATAGCTATCCGCTCAAGGTCCAAATACAATTTACAAGTGTGCCTCATTAAATCTCCTCATTAATGTTTGCGCAACAGTTTCAAGGTGAAATTCAAAAAGAAATTGTGCTGGCTGGTCCAGCTATCTTCCGCTTCCGTGCTAGCTCGCTTGACGTGGGCGATGCTCCTGCATCATACTCCTCAGCTTGAAAACTTTCATGGGCTCCTGTCCATGAGTTCCTGCATGGTCTGTCCATGCTTCTGTATCACTGCTTCACTCTCCTAGCTGGCATCTTCCACTGGGTGATTTTTCCACTTGACTAGATACTCGAAGTATTCTTTTCTTCTGGTCTTCTTACCCACTCTCTTGTCCAGTATGCACTCCATCTGCGGCTTCTCTGCAACTGGCAATTGTTTCATCCACTGGATTACTGGCTCTTCAGTTCCAGTCTCTACTTCTCCAGCCCTGTATGGATATAAATATGCAATATTGAATATCGGAGATATCTCGATGCCATTCGGCAACTCAATCTCATAAGCATTCTCCCCGAATTTTCTCAAGACCTTGCATGGCCCGATTTTCTTCATCTTTAGCTTATTGTATGTTCCCCTCGAGAACCTTTCCTTCCTCAAGTGTGCCAGAACTAGATCACCAACTTCAAACTAAAGTTGTCTCCGATGCTGATCTGCTCTGCGCTTATACTCCTGGTTTGAATCCTGCAACCACTACTTCACTTGGCTGTGAAGTTCTTTCATCGCCTCAGCGAATTCTTCTGCACTAGTGCTGCTAGTATCAGTTCATTCTGAATCCCTCAGTTCAGATATTATTCTCGGCTGCATCCCATATACAACCTGAAATGGACTTCGGCCTGTTCTCTGATTCACTGAATCGTTGTATGCAAACTCGGCCTGTGGCAATATAGTATCCCAACTATTGTGGTGTTCCGTCACCAAGCTTCTTAGCAAGTCTCCCAGAATTATGTTCACCACCTCTGTTTGTCCATCCGTCTGAGGATGATACACTGAACTAAATTCCAAGTTAGTTCCTAGCTTCTTCCATAAGGTCCTCCAAAAATGCCCTATGAATTTAGTGTCTCTGTCCGAAACTATACTTTTCGGCAATCCATGAAGTCTAACAATCTCTTTGAAAAACATATTTGTGATGTGCATCGCATCGCTGGTCTTCTGGCATGGAATGAAATGCGCCATCTTAGAAAACCTGTCCACAACCACAAAGACTGAATCAACACTCCTTTGTGTCCTCGGCAATCCCAATACAAAATCCATGCTAATCGCCTCCCATGGCCTCTCTGGTATGGGAAATGGCCGATAAAACCCCGCATTCTTCTTTCTCCCTTTTGAACGTTGACAAATCCGACATCTATCAACAAACCTCTTGACATCTGCACGCATCCCTGGCCAAAAATATGACTCATTCAGCTTCGCAAATGTTTTGTCATGGCCAAAATGTCCTGCCAATCCACCACTGTGTTTCTCTTTTAACAATTTCTCCCTCATGGAGCATTTCGGAATACACAACTGGCTGCCTCTGAATAGAAATCCCTCCTGGATCATATAATCTATCCAAGGACTTCTATCTCTAAGAATTGGATTCTCAGTTGCTTCATACGCCTCTCCAAAATCTGCATCTCCTACGTACATGTCCCTGAGATTTTCAAAACCCAAAGTTTTGACTCGAAACTCCTGCAACAGTAAACATTTTCTACTCAAAGCATCAGCCACTTTGTTAGCAGTACCCGAAATGTGTTTAATCACAAATGTGAAATTCTGCATATATGCTACCCATTTTGCATGTTTCTGATTCAACTTCTCTTGTTGAGTCACAAACTGTAATGCATGATTATCACTATACAATACAAATTCCTTTGGGATCAAGTAATGCCTCCACTTCTTCAATGCTTGTATGATAGCATAAAATTCTTTATCATACGTGGAGTATTTTAGTTTCGCCTCATCGAGTTTCTCGCTGAAATATGCAATCGGCCTGTCTTCCTGACTCAGGACCGCTCCTATGTCATACCCACTGGCATCACATTTCACCTGAAATGTCTTCAGGAAATCCGGCAACACCAACACTGGTTGTTCTGTGATCTTTCGCTTCAGCAGATTGAAGCTCTTTTTAGCCTCTGTTGTCCAGTGAAAAGATTTATTTCGTTTCTTCACTGTGTCCATCATCGTTGCGCTAATTCCACTGAAATTCCTGATGAACTTTTGGTAGAAACTAGCCAAACCATGGAAACTGCTCACCTTGAACACATTTCTCAGTGATGGCCAATTCTTGATCACTTCCACCTTATTCGGATCCATCCTCAACTCATTTTCCGAAATAAAAAAACCCAAGTAAATGAGCTCTATCTTCATAAATGAGGACTTCTTCATATTAATCAACAACTTCTCCTGCTGTAACTTCTTCATCACTATGGCCAAATGCTTCAAATGCTCAGCCAATGACTTACTGTAAATCAGTATGTCATCCAAATAAACAATGAAAAATTACCCGATGAACTCCCTCAGAAATTCATTCATCAACCTCATAAAGGTACTTGGTGCATTCGTCAATCCAAACGGCATGACTAGCCATTTGTACAAACCCTCATTTGTCTTGAACGTTGTTTTCCACTCATCACCTTCTCTCATGCGAATCTGGTGGTATCCTCTTTTCAAATCTATCTTTGAAAAATATTGTGCCCCACTCAGGCAATCCATCAGATCATCCATTCTCGGCAAGGGAAACCTGTACCTGATGGTTATTTTATTGATCGCTCTTGAATTAGTGCACATCCTCCAGCCTCTGTCTTTCTTCGGACTGAGCACTGTTGGAACAGCACACAGAATCAAACTTTCCCTGACTAATCCTTTGTCCATCAAATCCTGGACCTGCTTCTTGACCTCCTCATTTTCCTGTGGCGTCAACCTGTACGCGGCTTTATTCGACAAACTAGCTCCTGGTATGAGGTCTATGTGATGACTCACACTTCTCATCGGTGGCAACAAACGAGGTAATTCATCCACTATGATGTCAGTGAACTCTTTCAGCAGTTCCTGAACCTCATCTGGTAAATCATCCACTCTTATGCTAGTTAGAACAATTCTCGGCTTCCTAACCACAAAGAATTGTGGATCTTCCTTCTTTTTCACCTCCGTAAGAAGCTCCTTCCCACTCATGAGAAGTACTGTGTTGTTTACCTCCGGCTTCACCTCTTTATCCTTTATCGGAAGCAACATATGGGTTCTCCCATTCTTCTCCAGGGTATATGTGTTCATTCTCCCATCATGAATCACATTTCTATCATATTGCCATGGTCTACCCAGCAATAAATGACATACATCCATGGGAATAACATCACATAAGCTTTTATCATTATACCCACCTATTTTGAATTCAACCAAGCATTCTTAACAGTTACCCGGCGTCCTTTCTGTAACCACGAAACTCTGTATGGGTTGGGATGATCAGTCATCTCTAGCTCCAGCTTCTCTACCATCTCTGTGGATACGAGATTATCCATGCTACCACTGTCAAAAATAACCTTGCATACCCTATCCTTGGTCTTGCAAGTTGTTCTGAACAGTCTGGTCCTCTGAACCGTGCTTTCCACCTCCTTCTCAGGTGTCAATAGAACTTTACGCATCATAAGCGATCTTCCTCCTTCTGCATCTTCGGCCTCAACATCTTGCCTCTGCGCTTCTGTGATGTGAGCTTCTCCAATGTCCTTCTTTTTCTCTGGACACTCATAAGACTTGTGCCCATTCTTTCCACATGTGAAACATGTGATTACTCCACCTCGGCCTCTTCCTCTTCCTCTGGTACGAGGAAAAGTATTTGCGTCAGCATAATCTCCCCTCTGCTCTGTATGCTACCCTCTCTGTTCAACATATGGTCCTCACTGTGAAGTTCCACCTCTTTCAATCTTACCTTGAGGTTTCTTCCATTCCTCCTTGGGCTTCTAGAATTTATCCTGGGCAACTGACTTGCCTCTAGGCTAACTTCTGCCTCGGCCTCTCTGACCTTTCTTTCGGCTCAGGTTCTCCTCAGCTTTCAGAGCCATCTGATAAGCATCCTCCACAGTCCTGATGGTAACCATGCTTAATTCATCCTGAATGTCATATCTCAGACCATTCAGATATCTGGCAACTTTCTCATCATCGCTCTCCCGATGACCTGCTCTGATGTTTAGTCAATAGAATTATTCAGTGTATTCTTTCACTATCATCAGTTTCTGTCTTAGGTTCTGCATCCTCCTGAACAAAGTAATTTGATAGTCTCTCGGGATGAACTTCGCTTTCATCTTTGCAATCATTCGATCCCAACTCTTAATATTTTGCTTGCCTTTGCAGCGCCTATTTGCTTGAAGTTCGTCCCACCATAATGTTGCATTTCCTTTCAGGCGTGTGACATCAAATATGACCTTCTTATCCTCTTCAATATCCTCATAATCGAAGTAGGTGTCAAGAGATCTAATCCAATCTAGCAGCTCCTCTGCATCTAAGTTCCCCTCATAGACTGGGATGTCCATTTTCACCTTCGCACCCATTCTGGAAATGGCTTTGATCAACCGCTCGGTTGATGCATCTTCTACTGTGACCTCTTCTTCATGTCCAGCTTCCATCTCGTCTTCGGAATCACTAAGATCCCCTGCACCAATTGTGCGTCTTTGTGTTGTCTCCATATCTTCGAGCCTTGCTCGGAGATCTCTCATCTGTCTCTCCATTTCTGGATTTGCTGCTGGCCTGCCTCTTCTCCTCACCTCCCTATCCTCCGGATCAGGTGACTACCTTTCTCTTCTTGGCGGCATGGTTAATTTACTCCTTCTCTTCTTTGCTACAGAAAGAAAAGAGATATTCCTGCTCTGATACCACTTCCTGGCGTAGCCGCACCCTCTCACTGGCACGTCCGCTCCCACAGGATCTTCTTCCTCTTCACGGCCCGAAGAACTCAAAGGTTCCTCTGATTCCCTATTAGGAATCTTTCTTACCCACATATTTTCTTCTCCTGCACGATCCCCCTTCCTTGACTTGTCGGAGGATCGAAACTCGCGGCTTCGCAAATTCTCTGTCGATCACTGGGCTCTCAAAACCCCGAGACCCGATGGCTTTAGTCAACGCTGACTTCTTCCGTATCTATCAGGACTTCTGCTCTATCGCGATTTCGCAACTTGCAATGTTATGCACTTTGAATCGTCGACTCCTGATACCCGATGCGTCGAATCTCCGATGCGCGTGCGATCTGTCCCTCAACCCCTCTTGGCACTTCTATCAAGATTTTGGGATTCGCGGGATCGCGGATCCTGCTGCCAAAGGATTCGGGACCTTACATTCCCCGAAATCTGATGCAATGCCACCTGCTCTCCACTCACTCCCGTGGTCCCACACTGCCATGTCATCATCGGGATTTCACGGATCGCGATTCCAACATACAAGAGTTCTCTGTCCTCGAAAACCCCGATTCTCTGATTCTCGACTCCTCCGAATCTCCCGACACGCGTCCCCACTAATGGACGGTTCTGGACTTGTCAGGATATCGCGTCTCGCGATATCGCAATTCTTGTTGCGACAACTCGGAGCCTTGACTCGCGATTCCCTGATACGCGATGTCACGTGTGGATCCAACGACTCCTGTGGTCTGGATCAACAGTTCTACTTCCTCCTGAGTTTAGAACCCTTCCACACTTGCACTGTAATTCCTCCGCACTATGGGAGATCTGACGGTTCACAGTAACTCGTGGATTCTCCTCGGAGAATACAGACTATCTGGTTCTCCTAGTGAAGCCTGTGAAATGACTAAGGGTCCTTCCACGGAACTCATCACCTGCAATAGAAAGATTACGTCGTCCTGCAACCTTTCACGGCACGACTCCTTTACGCTGCCCTTCAAACCTTTTGAAGGCCTTATCTCTCCTGAGATTATCCACGACTTTGAGTCCTCTGATAGAAACCCTTTTCTCACACTCCTTGCGGAAACTCTTCAACCTCGATTGAGTGTTGAAGTCTCTCGACCCTGTGCACTCCTGCAGCAGAGATCTTTCGATACTTCACTCAGAATCGCAACTCTGAGACTTCTCCCTGGCCTACGCACTCCTTTCACGGCACTATGCCCAGCTATACTTTTGAGGATGAATGAGAACAAAAGCTAACTCCGGGTGAACCCTTCTGTCAACGCACTCCTTGCGGACACTTCAACTGCACTCCTTGCAGGAAGTCTCTGGCTCAAACAGAGAAACAATTGAAACTCATTCTCTCCCCCTCTCAGATTTCAGAGTAACCATGAAATCACATACACAGCATATAAGCAAATATATGACAAGAAGCAAACATTCATGAGCATAATATCAACACACAGAGAAACAACACAGACCATGAAATTGAATCAAGGCTCCTTCTATTAATTCAATGTCTGTATATGGGTGTTCTTCATACAATTCTCTGCAGGCTCTTCTCTTCCTGAATGCTCTCAATAATGTTACAATGTACAATGAGGGTGTCTATATCCGTTTTCCCTCTAGGACTCTAAAACTATCAAATCTAGAATTAAATTCCTATCTAACAGCATTAAATCTATTAAATGTTGACTGTCTACCTAAGGACGAGAGCTATCCGCTCAAGGTCCAAATACAATTTACAAGTGCACCTCATTAAATCTCCTCATTAATGTTTGCGCAACAGTTTCAAGGTGAAATTCAAAAAGAAATTGTGTTGGCTAGTCCAGCTATCTTCCGCTTCCGAACTGGCTCGCTTGACGTGGGCGATGCTCCTGGATCACTTCATCATTGCACTGCGTGGTACATGTGCACACTATGCCATGAAATTTGTATACAAAATGATATCAAAACAGCTCACCAGCTTAAGTACATTTTCATCTATATTACAATTGGGTGCGGCCTAGGGATATTACATCCATTGCGTTGATTTTCGCCATCAAATGAGGAAATTTCTATTGAATTTGGCCCCAAGTGAGCCACTTTCCTTGGTGCAGTAGCTTCCTTACTTTGACGAGTCGATAAAGTTGGATCCTTTGTTGTCAAGTGCCCTTGATTTGTGTGTCCACAATATGATCATTGGATGCTTGTTGCATGCAGCCAGGGTTGAGCTCTATTGGTGCCAACTACTCTGCTATCACTAAGGTGTCTAATAATTGTGGGAAATATGGTCGAAGGAGAGCCATGTTGAATACTGGGTGCAGGCCAAGGAAAGGAGGAATGTTGAGCTCAAAAGCATTGTCACCCACAGTCTTGGTGATGGTGTACGGCCCATAACGGAGTGGGCAAAGTTTCTGATGGGGCCCTGTAAGGCGTTCTTTCTACAAGTGAAACCAAACTTTGTCTCCCAACTGAAACTTATGTGGCACCCGATGTTGATCATGGTGTTGCTTGTACTTGGCATTAGACTTTTGTAGAATATCCTAAACCTATTGGCTAAAGTTCTGGATCTGCTCAACGAACCGGGTGGCTTTGTCATCTTCTGGTGGAGCAGGGGACGAGTCGGTCGAGGTAGTCACCAGGGGTAGTGCAACATCCATGGGGCCCAATGGTTGGAATCCCAACCCCACCTGAAAGGGGTTGTGGCTAATTGAGCTATGCAGGGCTCAGTTGTAGCTATATTGGACATAGGGAAGACTAGCATCCCATGTGCGGGGGTCTTTTTAATTGTACATGCGCAGGATATGTACGATCATCTTATTGACAATCTCATTTTGGCCATCTGTCTGGGGGTGGAAGGTAGTGGATTTGGTGATCTTGGTATCGAGCTATTGGACAGGGGAAGACCCGGGGTTCAATGCTACAACAGTGTCTTAGCGTCGGAAGTCACCCCTGGATTGCAGCAGGAGCAGAGCCCGACGCCCATCAGTTTATGTCACGATTTGTTTAATGGGGTGATCAAATGGAGGCTAACTCAAATGACGTGGTCCCAATCCCGAAACTAGGCTAGGCATGCATGGGCAAGTAAGGTCTTAGATAACTTCAGACAGTGAGTTGTAGTAAGGGTGAGTAGGGGGAAGACTT
>ML811193.1:12364-31538 GCA_009831015.1 Picea engelmannii | reverse complement strand
TGGAAGAAGACATTTAAACGCAATATCTTCTTACGCTCAAATGCAGAAAACTAGAGAAAACAATAGTGCCACAATAAATCCTTTATCACAACATAATTGCCATAATTCGTGTGAATCAGACGATCACGAACTCTCTTGGTATAGATGAAAACTAGATGGAGTAAGAGAGATTGTCTGTCATAAAACAATAAATCTCACATACAGATGCATAACCGGAGAACTAGAATCTGTTAAAACTTTACAATCGAGAGCTTCGCTCTACCATCGATACCTTCAAAATACCAAAAACTGAATACATATACTTGGGCGGATTTTCCCAACAGAGGCGCGCTCGCCCCCCAAGGCGTAGTTTCTCTTAAATCAATCTCCGGGCAGAAGTCCTTCTCCATACGTCTCCTTAACTGCGCATGGCCTCTGCAGGGGAGGAGCAGCTGGGCCAGTAAATGCTGATTTAGCGTATGCAGACCTCCTCTGGCCAGTCGAGGACTCGGCATGGCTTCTTTGAAGAACTGGGTACACAGGACCCTCTCGATCAGACCACTTGCCAGACCTTCCATACCTTACACTTAATGCATGAGGAGAGGTTTCACCCACCCCTTCTTGCCTCATTAACTTCAAGCGAAGGCCGAGAGAGGTATCATATCAGATGGTACCTGGAGATCGAGATAATCCTTTCGGCATCTGGATTCGGCGCCTTTGGCCCCTTTCGGCATAGGTCCCTTCTTTCCCAAGTGACCACGGGCTGTGACCGCGTGCTTATCCCCAAAGCACTTTCAGCATTTGTGATCGGAAGGGGTTAACCCTTGCTCCTTGAAATTGCGATGAGCGAAACACCGAGGCGGCTTTAATCTGGCGACACGTGCCCTCTGGATCTGACGGTTCCAATTTCTCCCGACAATACTGTGGGCCCCAGGTCCTGAATGCTCTCGCCATCTCGTGCATCGGGAAAAGGTGGAGCTGCTTCTTGCGTTTCGAAGTTGCGATAGGCGAAAAGGCGAGGGGCCTAATCGCGCGTGTCAGGTGTCCCATTTAGATGAATGGCTGAAACTGTTCTTTGATATTGTGGACCTGCCTTTAAAAGTGATTTTCACTTCGCGATTCGCGAGTCGGAGACTCTTGGCAACTTTTCTTCAACTCCCACTTCCCGAGACGGCAATACGGGTGGGGCCCTCTTTCTGGTTGGCGCTCTCCTTATGTGACCGTTGGCTAGGGTCCACATACTAGCACCTCTCGCTACTCATGACCTCGCGAGTTGGAGTATCAGACTTTGGCATTCTCCCTTCGCGAAGTCCCGAGACACGATGTTCAGCATCAGTTGACCCTCTTCGGACATTTTTCACAACTCAAAATATCGCGCAACCAAAGGGATATGATCCACCCTTCGAACTCACGAACTCCGAGTTCGAGAAATAACACTGCGCTCGAACTGCTTACGATCAACGGCCCTCGTAACTTCGCGAGTGCCTCCCGAAGGATTCTGACCATCAATTTCCTTGAAACTTTAAGTACTATACTTGACGAGACTTGGTTAATCTGCGATTACCCATCACTCGTCGTTCTTCTCTATCGCTGAATCCTTTCCGCTTGAAGAATGAAACGCCCGCTCGCTTGATTTTAAGTCCGAAAAGGGCTTCTTCTGTGTGTTGCACTTGGGTGCTCCTCGAGCAACCTGCAGATCTGTGTATCCTGATGCCGAAGACAATAAATGTTGCTAACATTAGGCTCCATGGGGGATAGAGTCATCCCTGTGATGCTCTAAGGACTCATTTTGCAGTTCCAGTGCCTTACCGATGGGTTATGAAGTCATTTTATTAGGTCGAAACAATAAAAGTAAAAGCAAAGAGCAGAAAGGAAAATATTTACATAACATAGGAGCCATTGAAGGCTCAGACAAAACATTTTTTAAGAAAGTGCCCATTTACTGGGCTGCTGAAAACTTCTTCGCCTTCCAAATCTTGTAGCCGATATGTGTTATTTGAGAAGGCTTCGGAGATTCTGAAAGGCCCGATCCACAGGGCTTCAAATTTGTCGTGTTTGCCCTTGTCTTGCTTAGGAGCGTCCCATTTCAGCACCAAGTCTCCTATGTGGAACTCCTCCTCCTTGGCTTTCTTATCAAAAACCTGCTTGATCCTCTGCTGATGGTCCTGAATCCTGATCATCACTTGCTCTCTGACCTGCTGGACTTCTACTAGTTGATGAATCCTTCTGACCATGTCATTAGGCTCTTCGCGATAATCCTGGAAGAATTTCACTACGGGAATGGCTAGCTGAGAAGGGAAGACAGCTTCTGCTCTGTATACCAACTGGAAAGGAGAGGTGCTTATAGATCTCTTTGTAGTCACCCGATCAGCCCATAGAGCAAATTTTAGTTTTGAATTCCAAGCCTTTTTGTTGTCCTCCAATAATCTTTTGATGATCCTTATGAGACTTTTATTGGAGGATTCTGCTAAACCATTTCCCTGGGGATAGTACAGGGTGGAGTGAATTAGCTTGATTCCGAATTGCTCACAGAACTTAACCAGCGGTTCATCCCTGAATGAGGTTGCGTTATCTCTAACGATCTTCCTTGGGAAACTAAATCTTGTGATGAGGTCTTCCAGGAATCCAATGATTACCTGGTGGGAAGCACTCCTGGTAGGGATGGCTTCGATCCACTTAGTAAAGAAATCTGCGGCAGTCAGGATCCATCTGTGCTGCCCACCGGAAGCGGGGTATATTTCTCAAATAAAATCCAAGCCCCATTGCTGGAAAGGTCCCGAAACCATTACAGGTCGTAAAGGCAGAGACTTGAGCTGTTGTTTTCCTGCAAATCTTTGACATTGGATGCAGGCTCTAACTCCTCTGTGGACATCAGCGAACAAGGTAGGCCAATAGTACCCGGCTCTAAGAATTTTGTGGGCTGTGGCCTTCCAGAAATGATGCCCTCCACATAAGCCACTGTGAAATTCAACCATTATCCTGTCAGCCTCTTGTGGATCCATGCATCTTAACAGTACCCCTAGGGGGTCTTTTCAGTATAAAATTTGATTAATGAGGCAGTACCTGACTGCCCGGAGCTTCAGAGCTCTCGCTTTGTTCCTTTGCAAGCTATCTGAGGGCCTCAACTCCTGCAGAAAATATATGACGTCCTTATACCAAGGACATCGGGCCAATGGGGCTCTCCTTGAGGGTCTATTTCAGGCAGCCGACCCAGTTGAATTCCTGAGCATTCGTTCACGAAACCTAACCCCAAAGCTTGGCAATTGGCTTCGGCCAGTAGCTTGGCTAAGCCTTGACCTTTGATCAATTTGGTAGGCCTTATTTCTAAGTTAAACTCCAGGATCTTGGCTATCCATTTACTTCTCCTCCCGTCTATGTCGGGTTGTACCAGGATGTCCTTCACAGAGGCTGAAGGAACATATGCGATCACCTTTGCGTGCAAGACATATACTCTGAAAGCCTTGAGAGCTTTCACTAAAGCATAGGCCTGCTTCTCCATGATTTCATACCTGACCTATGCATCCCTTAATGCCCTGCTGAAAAAGGCGATAAGTTGCTCTTGCCCTTCCTTATTTCTCTGCAGCAAGACTGCTGCTACTGTATCAAAAGAAGCGAAGGAGAAAATTAGGAAATATTTCGAATAGTTAGGACTGATCAGTACTGGTGCCTCAGTCAATGCCTTTTTTATTTGGACAAAAGATTCCTTGGGTTCAGCGGTCCATTTCACTTCATTTCCCTTTTTGAGCATGGTTGTGATGTGTTTCACTAGCTCAGCGAAATTCGAGACGAATCTCCTCAGAAAATTAATCTTCCCCAAAAAGGCTTGAACTTCCTTCTTTGACCTGGGAAGCGACAAGGTCCGAATTGCCTCCACTCTGCTAGGATCAATCCTCACTCCTTCTACTGATACTATATGGCCTAATAGCTTCCCTTCCTCCATAGCAAACAAAGATTTCTTGGGGTTCAGGGAAAGGTCGAATCTTCGACATTTTGAGAAGACTTTCCTCAGGTGACAACAGTGCTCTTGGTCGGACCTTGAGAAGACTGTTATGTCATCCAGATATATCACCACAAACTTGTCTTTCTCCCCTATGAAGGCTATGTCCATGGCTCGCTGAAACGTCACTCCTGCATTCATCAGTCCGAAAGGCATTTTGGCATACATGTATGTGCCCCAATGAGTGGTGAAGGCAGTCTTTTCTCTGTCCTCTGGCATGACCGATATCTAATTATAACCAGAAAAACCATCGATCATGGAGATCCTAGATGCACCGGTTACCCTCTGCAATATGTGTTCCATGTTGGGCAGGGGATAATTGTCTTTCTTTGAGCTCCTGTTCAGGTTCCTGAAGTCGACACAAAGCCTGATCTCTCCACTTTTCTTCCTTACCGGAACCAAATTGGCCACCCATTCGGAATATCTCAGGGGGACGATGATCTAGGACACCAATAACTTCTTTACTTCTTTCTCCATAACAGGCAGCAACATGGGATTTATCTGTCTTAGCTTCTACCTAAATGGCTTAGCCTCTTCCTTCAGTGGGATCTCGTGTTCAATGACGGACGTATCATATGTATTGAGGTCTCCGTAAGTCCATGCGAACACATCAGCGAATTCTTTCAGCAGCTCAGCATATTCGGCCCTCTGTTTTGTGGTCAAACTGCTTGACAGCTTGACAAACTTAGGCTCCTCCGGTGTGCCAATGTTGCACTCAGATGTATGAGCGTCTTCATCTGAAACCCTACCCTTCACTACCACATCATTCCCATCAAACAATCTTTCTAAAGGAATAAGTCCCCTCGGAATGTGATTGCTAGGCAGCTGAATAATCTAGTGGTTAGCGATTTTATTCAAAAACACCTCGGGGTGAGGGTCACCTTCTATGTCAGGATCCTAATCAATGTGCAACGCATAGAACTCATCAACATATTGGAGAAATCTTTCGATTTCCAGATCATCTTCGAATACCTTCCAATGCTTGACATTGTCCAGTACAGAGGGCCTATATTTTATTTCGACCTCGGAGTTGACCCTAGGAAGCAGAGGAACTTTGAGCAAACTGGATGAGACAGCTAAAGAATCGGCCACAGCATTATCCTCCCTTGGAATAAAAGAGATGTTGAAGGCTGAGAATAAATTGTCAATTAGGTCCCATGCTTCATTTCTGTAACTTCTGAGTCGAGGATGCTTATCCTGATAAGCGTTTCTGATCTGTTGGACCACCAATGCTGCATCACCGAACACTTCTATCTCCTGAATTCTCATTTCCCTTACAACTCTTAATCCTAGAACAAGGGCTTCATACTCTACCACATTGTTGGTGGTTTCAAATTCTAACTTGTATGACAGAGAAACGGTTTCCTGGGCAGGAGACACAAAAAACACCCCAGCACCAACGCCTTCCCTGGAACAGGCTCCATCAAAAAAAAAATTCCAAACAGGGGTGATGGAGGGAGGAAGATCGCAAGGAGTAATGGGCTACTTTCTAAGTTTAAGAGGAGGTTCGGGAGCATTGATAAGTTGTAGCACATTGGATCCTAAATCAGTGTCTAAAGCAAAAATGGGATGGTTGGTAGGGTTGGCTTCATCGCTAATTATGTAGGCCAGCTGGGCTTCTCTGTATATTCTTCTATGCTCTCCTCTGAACACTGGAATAGTATCATACGTGAGGTCCATCTGCAAGGTTCCCCCTAGTCTCTTTATCCAAGATCTTGACAGCAACATACCAAATTTGGGGGGGACATCAGCGACTACAATATCCATGACCACACTTTTCATGGGCAACTGAAACAAGGTCACAACCAGGTCTTTAATAACTCCAAGACACTGGAATCTCCTGGAGTCAAAGGAATAGAGGTCATGATAGCCTCAGGTGACTTCCAGTCCTAATTATTCCATGACGTTTTTGGGCATAAGTTTGTGAGAAGCCCCTGAGTCCATCAAGCAATTGTGCAGTACCTTGTCATGTATGTTCAGGGAGGTGTAGAAGGGAGGGGATGAATCATCTTTGTCTTCTATCATGGGACCTAGGATGATGGCAGGATTTTCATCTTGCAAATTGATGGAGTTTGTGGGAAGGCTTGAGACCTCATATTGTAAGAGCTTGGAGAAGCATTTTTTGAACCCTTCATGTTTAATCAATTCTGTCAGGGGCACAGGGATTCTGATTTTTTGAATTTCATGCTCGAAATTAAAAGAAGATGAGAGCTTTGGGATTTCTCTTATTTCGGGAGCATGACTCTGGATAACGGGAGAGAGGGGTTGGGTCCTCTTACCTTTGTGACTGTCTACTGCTTTATCGGCAAGTTTCTCTGTCCTGGTGGACTGCTCAAGAACGTCAGGCGCTTTAGTCTTTTTCTTTGACCTCAGATCATATCTGCCTGGGTTGTCACTCGCCTTGTCTCCCTTGCTCAGTTCATTTAGCTGACTGTCCATGAGAGACTCCTCGTATGAAAATTGAGTGAGATGAGGAAAAGGAGGAGTGTCTCCGAAGCAATGGATTTCAGGATCAAGCTCATATGTTTCTCCTTCTTCCCCCTCGGCCACGAAATTGTTTTGGAAAGGGGCCTGAATTTTCTGATCTTCTTTGTCTCTTCCCCTTTCTCTTTGCACATTCGAGGGAGTAAAATTGTTCGGCCTCCTGAAACCTCCTTTTTTTTCAGCGTTCTGAGGGCCCTTGTATGATTGTCTCCCTTCCACCTCCATTTGCTCCATCTCTACTGACAGAGACTTTACCATCTTAGTCAATTCATCCACTTGAGGGTGGGGCACCGATGATCTAGAAGTCGAGGTTTCCGACCTTCCCTTTCTTCTATCTGTGTCAGCCTTGTTCCTCAGTCTTTCAGCTGCTAATACATTGGATTCCACTTCTATGGCCGCATATTTCATTTGAGCCAAGGAGGTGGCTCTTCGGGGCCAAACGCACTAGCATAAGAAATTTTGGCTGAGGCTTCTGAAGGCTTTATCTCAGCAGGGATTTTGTTATACATCTTATTGAATCTTTTGGAGAAGTTGGAGACAGACTCTCCATCCATCTTCTTCAAAGACCCAAACTCTGTCATGTAATACATGAAATCCTTCCTGTCGCCCCACTGCCTTAGGAAAACACCATCCAGGGCTTCGATACCAGCAATAGATCTGGGGGCCAGTCCTCTAAACCATTTCCTCACCTCGCCATCCAGGCTCTGGACAAAGACTCTCATCCAGAAATCTTCATTTTCAATGTTCAGGTTGTCTGCATAACTATAAAAAGCAGCTAGATGCTCTTCAGCATTTATGTCCCCTTCCCCAATGAACTTGAGCATATACTTCAAGTAGTCTCCAGCAGGGAGAGGATTCATAGGATTAGGTAGGATTAAGGGAGCGTATCTGGCAGTGACTATGGCATCCATTCTATTCAGAAGGAGATTAGCACCAGCCATAGGAATATTAGGTGGAGGAGAATTGGGAGGAGAAGGAGTTAGCGAGGGGGCTACCGGGAATGAATCTCAAAGCGGAGTGGGAAACAAGAGGGGATTTAAGGAGAAGGCTAACGAGCTCAAGTCAGTAGGTGCTTCTCTTTGCGTAGGAGTAGTAAAGATAGGAGTGGGGAAGTCTTCTGTAGTCACGGGTCTTCACCGATAAACAGCTTCAAAGGAGAGGGGAGTGGCAAGGATTTCTCCCTCTAGTCCCGGACTAGGAGGGGAAAACTCAGTAGGAACACTCCCAAAATTCAGGAAATAGGAAACCTCTGAAGGAGGTCTATCAAGAAACTGAGGGGGAGAAAAAGGAGTTTTTACAGAAGGAAAAGGCGGATTACCTGTTTCGGCGGTGGAAGCTTCTTTCTCAGGGGCCTTTCCCTTTCTGAGAACCACCTCCGGATTACTTACAGGTGCAGCTAGAGGCAATTGTGGATGTGACCGCGTATGTCAGCCTCTAGAAGCCACAATTAAAACAGTGGGTTCACTCCAGTGGAGTTGTCCCCAGTGGAGTCGCTAGGTGCACAATAGCAATCTCAATAGTTCTGATATCTGATGCACCTTCAGAATCAGCTAATCGTTGTCATTCAATCCTGGGGAAAATATTCAACTTCGTCCCCGGCAACGGCACCAGAAATGTTAGCGTTGGAAGTCACCCCTGGATTGCAGCAGGAGCAGAGCCCGAGGCCCATCAGTTTATGTCACGATTTGTTTAATGGGGTGATCAAACGGAGGCTAACTCAAACGACGTGGTCCCAATCCCGAAACTAGGCTAGGCATGCATGGGCAAGTAAGGTCTTAGATAACTTCAGACAGTGAGTTGTAGTAAGGGTGAGTAGGGGGAAGACTTGTATCAGAGAAATGCAAAGATCTGTCATAACATCAGGTTCCTAAGAGACTGTGGAAGAAGACATTTAAACGCAAGATCTTCTTACACTCAAACGCAGAAAACCAGAGAAAACAATAGTGCCACAATAAATCCTTTATCACAACATAATTGCCATAATTCGTGCGAATCAGACAATCACGAACTCTCTTGGTATAGATGAAAACTAGATGGAGTAAGAGAGACTGTCTGTCATAAAACAAGAAATCTCACATACATATGCATAACCGGAGAACTAGAGTCTGTTAAAACTTTACAATCGGGAGCTTCCCTCTACCATCGATACCTTCAAAATACCAAAAACTGAATACATATACTTGGGCGGATTTTCCCAACAGAGGCATGCTCGCCCCCCAAGGCGTAGCGTCTCTTCAATCAATCTCCGGGCAGAAGTCCTTCGCCAGACGTCTCCTTAACTGCGCATGGCCTCTGCAGGGGAGGAGCAGTTGGGCCAGTAAATGTTGATTTAGCATATGCAGACCTCCTCTGGCCAGTCGAGGACTCGGCATGGCTTCTTTGAAGAAATGGGTACATAGGACCCTCTCGAGTAGACCGCTTGCCAGACCTTCCATACCTTACACTTAATGCATGAGGAGAGGTTTCACCCACCCCTTCTTGCCTCATTAACTTCAAGCGAAGGTCGGGAGTGGTATCGTATCAGATGGTACCTGGAGATCGAGATAATCCTTTCGGCGTCTGGATTTGACGCCTTTGGCCCCTTTCAGCACAGCTCCCTTCTTTCCCAAGTGACCATGGGCTGTGACCGCGTGCTTATCCCCAAAGCACTTTCGGCGTTCGCGATCGGAAGGGGTTAACCCTTGCTCCTTGAAATTGCAATGAGCGAAACGTTGAGGCGGCTTTAATCTGGCGACACGCGCCCTCTGGATCTGACGGTTCTGATTTCTCCCGACAATGCTATGGGCCCCAGGTCCTGAACGCTCTCGCCATCTCGTGCATCGGGAAAAGGTGGAGCTGCTTCTTGCGTTTCGAAGTTGCAATAGGCGAAAAGGCAAGGGGCCTAATCGCGCGCGCCAGGTGTCCCATTTAGATGAATGGCTGAAATTGTTCCTTGATATTGTGGGCCCACCTTTAAAAGCGCTTTTCACTTCGCGATTCGCGAGTCGGAGACTCTTGGCTCCTTTTCTTCAACTCCCGCTTCCCGGGACGGCGATACGGGTGGGGCCCCATTTCTGGTCGGCGCTCTCCTTTTGTGACCGTTGGCTAGGGTCCACGTACTAGCACCTCTCGCTACTCGTGACCTCGCAAGTTGGAGTATCGGACTTTGGCGTTCTCCCTTCGCGAAGTCCCGATACATGATGGTCAGCATCGGTTGACCCTCTTCAGACACTTTTCACAACTCGGAATCTCGCGCAACCAAAGGGATATGATCCACCCTTCGAACTCACGAACTCCGAGTTCGAGAAATAACACTGCGCTCGAACTGCTTGCGATCAACGGCCCTCGTAACTTCGCGAGTGCCTTCCAAAGGATTTCGACCGTCGATTTCCTTGAAAATTTAAGTACTATACTTGACGAGACTTGGTTAATCTTCAATTACCCATCACTCACCGTTCTGCTCTGTCGCTGAAGCCTTTCCGCTTGAAGAATGAAACGCCCACTCGCTTGATTTTAAGTCCGAAAAGGGATTCTTCTGTGTGTTGCGCTTGGGCGCTCCTTGAGCAACCTGCAAATCTGTGTATCCCAATGCCGAAGACAAGAAATGTTGCTAAAACAGTGCACCAACAAAACCCTAACTACCAGCCCTTTCGGCAACACCTGCGAAGCAAATGAAGTCTCACTTGAGGTAGAGGCAGGGGTGGTTGCAGGACTCAGATGTCTGCAACCTTAGCTAGGACACAGATCTATGATTCTAACACTTAACAGAGCACTCAGCAATTAACATTCATCAATATTCAGTCTCAGTTATAGATCAGTTAGACCCTAATTACATAGTATCACAGTATTCAACTAGATCTAGCATCTAGCAGATTCAAGCACTAAGCATATGTATATCAGTCAGATATAACACACAACCATAATATTAAGAACTAAGCATAAACAGATCATTCATCTATATTAAAGCACTAATCACATTAACACATCAACACATTGCACAAAGCAGAGCAACACAGCATGTACGTGGTTCACCCCCACCCTGGGGCTACGTCCACCAACTCTTTTCTTCTTTATTATATTCGTTCAATGCACAGAGCCACAAGACCCACTCCTCATAGGACAGGAGATCTGTGCACACCTCGCCAAATCCTCCTTCCTCGAGTTAGGTCACAGCACAAAGCCTTCCACGGTCTGTTACAACCACTTGCACTTAGCTCTGCAAGTCTCGCACAATATGCACAAAGCACTTACAACTCTTGAACACATAGATCCAACTCTAGCACTTAGCACAACTTGAAACTGCCTCTTCTTACATTGCCTATCCTTCTATTTATACATTACAAAATAGGCCTAAGCATGGGTAAAACCCATGGGCCGACATTCCCATACCCGTTACATAATCCCAAATCCCAAAAAGGGCCCTAAAAGGGGTCTTTGATCCCACGATCTCCGCTTCGTCTTGCACTCCACCTTCAACACCCTGTCAAAGTCCCAAAAATAGGTCAAACATGACCAAGAATCTTCGAAACTTCTTCAAGGGCCAACAAGCCCCCAACACTCACCAGTGACTCGTCCTGAGTCACTCTGATCTAACTAGTTCTGCTTCAAAAGTCCTGAGCTTAGCTCAAGCTACTTTGACTTGTTGTTTTTCCACGACTACTTGTTCAGCAAAATCTTGTATGATAGCTTCATTGAAAGGTCCTTCTAGGCATTGTTCAGCTGCAGTGACAACTTGCTCCGCTCCTTGGCCTTCGATCTCTGTGAACAGTTTCTAAGCCTTATCCTTTACAGGTTGGAGCCTCTGAGTCACTTCCATGACTTTTCTCTGGATAGTGTCGACCTGCTGATGGGCAGTGCACTACTCCTGGGATCGCTTCATTCTTTCCACATCTGAGAGGGGCTTCAACTACACCTGTATCTTTTTTGCTTGATATTTCTCCTCTTGGAGTTGTGACTCCAGTGCCTTCAGTTCTGGATTATCAATGATTTGCTTGTAGGTATGGGCACTGCGATCAGTGAGTTGTTTTCATTCCATGGAAAGGGCCTTTATTTTCTCAACTACGCTTTGAGCAGTTGCTTCTCTTTGGTCCCTCACATCCTGCGGGGTGTTGGGCACTGTGCGGAGCTCTAAGTCTGTGATTCATTGTTGTAGTTGTTGGATAGCTTCTACAATATTCTCTACTTGGTGCATGACTCAGTCTTCTACCAGTGGTTCTAAGCCTGTCACAGAGCGAAGTTCTTTGTTGACTGCTTCTTTCACTTTGATTTGCTCCGCGAGCAATTGTTCTTTCTCTTGTTACATCTGTGCTTTCTCTTCTTCAAACTTTTCCTAGAGAGAAACCTTCTCTTGTTCTGCAAATCTGTGTTGTTATACAAGTACGCCTTGCACTTGCTTCAAGGCCTAGGTGGCTTGTTCTGTTTCTTCTTGAGCGCGACGAAGGCGAGCTTTGACTTCATCAGTTAGTCGGTGGAGTTGGGTTGGCTCATATCCAAACTCTGGCTCTCCTGATGGTAGGGGTGTAGTGGAGACTACGCGGCTGGACTGAAGGGCTTGTTGTACCCCTCGGAGTTCGACCTCAATTCTATCGTACATTTCCTCATGTTTGGCTTCTTGTTTCTCCATGATTTCCAATGAAGTTTTGTTGAGAGCTGCGATGATGAAGTCAAAATCATCGGCAATAAGCACAGTCTTCATCTTGGTCATGGTGGCTTTCGATTTCTTCCAAGAAGAAGGTTTCGGGGGAGAAACCTTCCTCTTCTTCAGTGGATCAACCTCATCTCTGGGTGGTGTTACTTCTCCTAGCTTTTGTTCATCTCCTTTTCCATTTAGTTCTTCTAATTCGTCATCACCGCCTCGGTCAGGTGATACTGAAGCAGTCTTTCCTAAGGCCCTACTTAAATCTTGGACCTCTTAGGTCTTCTTCATTCTGTTGGGCCTGGGTGTATCATGTTCTTTATGCATGGTATCTGGGTTGTTGAGGCCAGACATATCTACGAGGTCTACAGAAAGAAGGAGGTCTGCGGACTCAGATTCATGGTTATCACAAGTGTTCTCGTTGTGTGGTGTGACAGGATAAATAGATAACTTGGCAACAGATCTCTTGCAATAGTTAAGAAGCCTCCATTAACTCAGTTATGTCCATTATAGCATGGTCCCAATGGTCTGGTGGTGAAATTTTTGATCATAAATGTCTTTCTATCCGTTCGGGTTGTCGGTCTAACGGTTATACTATCCCCAATGGCTATATTACTTCGCCATGGTGAAGTGCCATGTGACGTTGTTTTGATATCCCGGCGAAGTTTCAATTTTGTAAATTTTCCTTCTGCAAAGTTCCTTCTGGACCCTTCTGTAACTTTTCGATCTTTTCTCTCTTTCTGCTAATCTTTCGAGCCTTCTTTCTGGTGAGATTCATCTCGTTATTCCTCTTTCCATTCTGATTCTTGTCTTCTTTTGGCATAGTAACTTCGCGTTGTTGATATCATTTCCTAAGATTCAAGGGTAATACTTCTTCTCTATCTGGGATAGGTACTTCAGTCTTCTGCAAATCTTCTTATGTTCTTGCAACTTCGACATCCAAGTCTCTGGTCCTAAGTAGTTTCGATCTATTCTCATGTTCTTCAATCAACTGTGCAATCCTCCTAGTCATGAAATCTTTTAACTCTTTCTTTTTTTGCTCTAAGACTTTTCTTCCTTCCTTCTGGCCTGATCTCTTTCAATCCAAGGTTTTCCTTGTAACATAGTAAATGGAGCGTTGTTCTCAATAAATTTAACAACCTCAAAATCTTCCTCTGCCGAAGTTCCATTGGCATTCATAGATATCTGAGTGAGATTTCCACATAGGGTTATTAGTTTTCCTCTGCATAATCCTATTCCTCCCAATGAAGGAATCATAGCATGATTTCCTAGAATTTCCCAAGCTCTTTCTGTCATGATATTCATCTGTGTTTCCTCATCTAGAACACAGTCAATGTCGAAGTCTCTTATTCTTGCTTCAATGCATTCTTTTTCTTTGAAGATCTCTGATAAGCTTATATGTTGGTGATCATTCAGGGTTTCTTTCATCTGTAGCAATATTTTTTTTTATTCTTTCTGGGGTTCTGCCATAATCTCAGTTGCTTTACCTTTCTCGTGGTCTTCTTGTCTCATATTCATCCTTTCAACCTTAGCAATCATTCTAGGGAAATCCAAAACTTCATGGTCCATAGATTTGCAATAGAGGCAACTAGGTCTTCTTCCAAGGCATTCCTTAGCCAAATTTCCTGGTTTTTTGCAACTGTAACAAAGGTTTAATCATCTCTTTCTCTTAAATGATCCCCAGCCTTTCCTATACTGCGCACTAGGATCATGGTAGCTAACCTGCAAAAAATTCCTTCTAGGATCCTGCATCCATTTGTTAGTCCATACATTCTCTCTATGCATAGGTATAACATATCTTTGACTATTCTTATCATATCTACTCATATCAAATCTTCTTTCATCTATCAGTGCCCTAGTTTTCAAGCTAGGACAAATATTATCAAACATACCTAGATCCTTACTTTAGAAACAAAATTTTCCACTAATCTTATCTTCATCAGAGCACAAAGCTTCTAGATCTAAAAAATTTCACTATTATTACCTCTATCATAGCACAGAGCTTACATATCATACCTCTTTTCTTTAGATATGACCCTTCTTGGTACAGAGCTTCACAGATCAAGTATAATATCACGCACTAGGGCGACAGATCTACACACAGATCTTTCACAATTTCAGGTCAAATCTTCGCACAAAGATTATTTTTCCTCAGTTCCCAGCAATCAGAGTTTCAGGTCATATCTATGCACAAAGATTCTTCTTCCTCAGTCCCCAGCAATCATAGTTTTAGTCCCGACAATGGAACCATTTGTTGAAATAGGGGCAGACCCAAGGTTCAACGCTACAATAGTGCACCAACAAAACCCTAACTATCGGCCCTTTCGGCAACACCTGCAAAGCAGATGAAGTCTCACCCGAGGTAGAGGTAGGGGTGGTTGCAGGACTCGGATGTCTATAACCTTAGTTGGGACATATATCTGTGATTCTAACAGTAAACAGAGCACTCAGCAGTTAACATTCATCAATATTCATTCTCAGTTACAACGCAGTTAAACCCTAATTACATAGTATCACAGTATTCAACCAGATCTAGCATCTAGCAGATTCAAGCACTAAGCATATGTATATCAGTCAGATCTAACACCCATCCATAATATTAAGCACTAAGAATCAACAGATCATTCATCTATATTAAATCACTAAGAACATTAACATATAAACACATCAACACATCGCACAAAGTAGAGCAACACACCATGTACGTGGTTCACCCCCACCCTGGGGCTACGTCCACCAACTCTTCTCTTCTTTATTATCTTCGTTCAATGCACAGAGCCACAAGACCCACTCCTCATAGGACGGGAGATATGCATGCACCTTACCATATCCTCCTTCCCTGAGTTAGGTCACAGCATAAAGCCTTCCATGGTCTGTTACAACCACTTGCACTTAGTTCTGCAAGTCTCGCACAATATGCACAAAGCACTTACAACTCTTGATCACATAGCTCCAACTCTAGCACTTAGCACAACTTGCAACTGCATCTTCTTACATTTCCTAGCCTTCTATTTATACATTACAAAATAGGCCTAAGCATGGGTAAGACCCATGGGCCGACATTCCCATACCCATTACATAATCCCAGATCCCAAAAAGGGCCCTAAAATGGGCCTGAGATCCCGCGATCTCTGCTTTGTCTTGCGCTCCGCCTTTGATAGCTTGTCGAAGTCCCAAAAATAGGTCAAACATGACCAAGAATCTTTGAAACTTGGTCAAGGGCCAACACTAGCAGTGACCAGAGGCTCGACCAGAATGTGTTGAGGAACCGACTGTCACGGTCTGAGATAATGGTTTGTGGGATCCAAAAATGTACCCATACTCATTCAAAGAAGAGCCTGGCAATGGCTTCTATTATGATCTTCTTCTTCTAGGCGGCTAGAATCACCATCTTGGAAAAGCGATCAGCAACCACAAAAACACAGTCATTTCCCCTCTTGGTGGATGGGAGGCTCGACATGTAGTCCATTGAGATGGATTCCCATGGCCTGTCAGGAGTAGGCAGAGAGGTGTACATGCCTTGTTTCTTGGTGGTCAGTTTGGCAATAACGTAGGCAGTGTAGGACCTGATATACTTGCCGAAATCCTATCGAAGTTTCGACTAGAAGAAATTTTTATGCATCATTGCCACTATCTTTTCGACGCCAAAGTGTCATGCCACTCGAATTTAGTGAGCTTCCCAAATTAGCTTTGCACTCTCTCTTGATGGAACATAGAGGTGGCCTAGACGACACAAAAACCCATCTTGAAGATGGAAATTAGCGACCACTGAGTTGGAACCCAACATTTGGTAGGTGGTGGAGAAGTCAGGGTTTGTCTCGTAGAGGTGTGGCCATCTAGAGGTCTCGTGGCCACAAGAGTCTAGCAACGTGGTGAGTGTCACGACTGGAAGTCGGCTGAGGAAACCAGCAACTCGGTTGGAACTTCCTATTTTATACTTTATGTTGAGGTGGAACTGTTGTAAGTATGTGGACCACTTTTTATGGTGGTCATTCTGCAATTTTTCTTGGGTCTGCATGAACTGTAGTGGCTTGTAATTAGTGTGGATGAATGTCTCATTCCCAAGAATGTAATGTCTCCACTGGTGGAAGTCTTGCACAATGGAGTACATTTATTTTTCATAAGTAGGGTACTTACATACAGCATCTGATAGTGTCTCACTATGATATGCCACGAGTTGGCCGTGTTGAGTGAGAATGGTGCCCACAACATAGTCTGAAGCATATGTCTCGATATCAAAGGGATGTTGCAGGTCTGGTAATGAAAGTATTGGGGATGAGCATAAACACTTCTTCAATTCATCGAAGGCTTTTTGTTGGGACAGACCCCACACAATTTTTTCCTTACTGCCACCCCTGGTTACTTAGATGAGGGCCCATGTGATATGAGAGAATCCCAACATGAACCTGCGATAGAAATTGGCAAGGCCCAAGAAGCTCTGAATTTCATTGAGTGTGGTTGGGGCTGGCCAGTCATGGATGACCTGGATCTTGGTTGGATCCACATGCACACCATGTCGATCAATGATGTAGCCTAAGTAATGGACTATGTCCATGCCGAAGGAGAATTTTTCCAAGTTTTCATATAGTTTGTGTTGTTGCAGGGTGTGCAGCACCTGTTGAACATGCTACAAGTGTTTCACCCAAGTCTTGTTGTATATGAGGATGTCATCCAGATACACCACTACAAAAGTATTGGTGAAAGGTTGAAGGATATCATCCATCATCCTTATAAAATTTGTTGGAGTATTTTTCAAACCAAAGGGCATGACCAGCCATTCAAAAAGACCTTCTTTTGACTTGAATGTGGTCTTCCATACATCTGTCTTTTCTATTGGGACCTAGTGGTAGCAAGACTTCAAATCAATCTTACTGAAGTATTTGGCCCCTGTGAATTGATCAAGGAGGTCGTCGATTCAAGGAATCGGGTACCGATTTTAGACTATGATTTTATTCAGGGCCCAGTAATCAATGCAGAGTCGCCAGGTCCCATCTTTCTTTTGCACCAGCACGATTGGGCTCCCACAAGGTGATGATATGGGACGTATGTGCCCCTTGTGGAGCAGTTCTTGGATCTGCATCTTGATCTCCTCATTTTCTAATAGAGAGCGGCTGTAGACTAGCCCATTGGATAGTGGTGTTCCTGGGGTCAGATCGATGGGATTCTTGACCTAGCAGTGCAGAGGTACCCCGGTAGGAGAGGAGAAGATAGTTGAGTATTCATCCACAACCTTATCCACTTGCTCTTGTTGTGTGGAGAGATCATCTGCAGAGGCCCTGGATGTGGCTGCGATCTTTCTCTCACTCTAAGAGAAAACCACGAAGAAGACAAATTTATCGGTTTGAGAGATGACCTTCCTGCATTTATTGGAAGAGATCAAGGAAATAGAACTAGGAGGGACTGCCTCGGGTATCCTGTTCAATTTCCTATTCAAAGTAATAATAACACTACGAGGCCTAGACTCATATATAGCATGACGTTTCCATAAATAAGGTTGTCCCAAAAGAACATTACAAACTTCGAGAGGAGAAAAATCACAAAATACCTCGTCTTTGAAGGGCTTGATGTTGTACGACAGTCGGCACTATTGGCTGATGCAGAGATCGCTTCCTTGGCAGAGCCATCCAATGGTGTATGGTTGTGGGTGCGGTGTTGTCAGCAGGACTAGCCGCTTGGCGACCTTTGTTGAGATGATGTTCTTCTGGCTACCACTATCAACGATGAAGTGCAGTGGGGTGCCTTTTACCCACATATGTGAATGGAAGAGGCGTTCGCCTTCTTTTGGTTCATCTGGTTCACCAAGTTGGATCTTGGAGGTAAAAATGTTGGCACTGGGTTCCGTGTCAATAATTTGTCTTCCCCTTTCTGGTTTTGAATCAGAGTTAGAACCTGCATCTAACTTAGAGGCTTTGACTTCGGCCACCAGCGACTGCTTTGAGCGACAGTCAACAGTGTTATGCCAAGGGCTCTTATGGAAGTCGCACCACTTCCCAATATCTTTCTTTGTCTTTCCAGTGCCCTTCATTGCTTATGGCTTGGACTGGTTGTCCTGATATTGTTTGTCTTTTCTCTGTCCTTTGTTCTGTGGGTTGGGGCCGCCCCTTCTTAGATTTTGTTTTGAGGGGTTCCTAGGCCCAAATTGTTGTGTCTTTTGTTTAAGCTTCTACTCGATTTTGATGACATATCGGTAGGTTGCGCCCAAGGACGAGATGTATAGAAATTCCATTTCAGTCTGGATGTATCTATGTAGAGCATCGCGATACTTGAGCACTAGACGTCGCTCTAAATATTTGATACCCAGCTTGGTGCGCAAGGTATGGAATATATTTGTGAGCTATGGCACTGCTTGGTCTCTTTCTTGCCACAGTGTGTTCCATTTGGTATACAAGCCGTCATAACTTCCAACAGGGTAGTATTGTTCTTTAATAGCATCCCTAAAGGAATTACAGGTGGTCGTGACCATAAATAATGAGGGTTCCTCTATTTCCTTTTTCTCACAGGAAGTTTCGTACCAATCTTTGACATGAGGAACAACTTTGAGTGTAAAAATAATCTTTTCTCTATTCGAAAAGTTATGGACAGAAAAATACCATGCTAGTAGATTCAACCACTTGTCTACATCATCTGCGTCTATATGACCTTCAAATATAGGAATATCGAAGTATATTTGTACCTTGAAGGGGGAGGCACCTCCGCTCGATGAAGATGTGTCGCTTGTTGGTAGCCACTGAAGAATTTGCGCGAAACTATCCATCATCTCGTTCCTCATTTGCATGAGAGATTCCTCAAGCAAAATTTTGAAAGGATCTCATTTCCTATTATATTTATTTTCTCCTACCATGAGAGAGTGCTTGGGCATGCGAGAGATTTTGTCCTCAAGAGAAACAAGCTCGAGACCCAATTCTTTGTACCCTAACCTCGTTGGGGACATGCATTAAGACAACAAGGAGTAGACCGTGTTGGATCATGTTGTCATTGATGCCAATGGTTTGTCATTGATGCCAATGGTTTGATTACTTGGGAGATTGTTGGATCATATGTCATTGATGTAAATGGTTTGGTTTGATTGATGTCATTGGTTGATTTCAAGTAATTGATTG
>ML811192.1:43472-67953 GCA_009831015.1 Picea engelmannii | reverse complement strand
TGTTAAGATTTGCCATTACACCAAAACCCGCAGGTGTTAGTAAACTTCCAAATCAGCAACATCACCTTGAGTGGGCGGTTAGTCCATGAGAGGAGAGGTGCGGCGGTTAGTCCAACATTATTTTGGGTTCTTTTTTACATCAGATTATAAACTACGGTCTGGCTTTTTCATTTGATAGTTAAAAAGGATTTTATATTAAAGGCCTGCTGAAAATACCGAAGGTTTCACTTTTGTTTTGTTTCTTGCTTTTCACAAATTCTTCTTGAATTGCAGACCACCCTTGCATCATTCCACAGGGCATTCGAGCCCTTCTCAATCCCACAATTGACAATGACGATCTTGATGATCTCACAAATTAAATTTTATGGGCCGCCGCCTCCTCCTAAACTTGCAAGTGAACTTTGTAGGTTCCTTTGGTCCACAATTAGGCATGGAAGGCTCTGTTAGTTTACAACTGAGTTTTGCTTATCTTGTCACTTCACAATTGGTTTATAACTTGTAATTTGTTCCTTTTTATACCGAAAACAAATACTAGTTTGCAAATCCAGCCTTGACAATGTCCCTTTTTGCAATGTAAATAACTATGTAAATTGTTTGTTATCGATAAGTTTGTTTCGAGTTCATCAAATGACAACAGATGGAACGTCTAGCTTAGTGGTTGCTTTTGCCCTTTTGAAAATCCTCTTTGTTTCTTCTGTCTAGATATTGCTGGTTCGAGTTCATCAAATGACAACAGATGGAACGTCTGGCTTAGTCTTTTGCCCTTGCTGAAAGTCCTCTTTGTTTCTTCAGTCTAGATATTGCTGGGTTGCCAGGTTAATAAGCAATTGTCGTTTCAAGGTCCTCTTAGATCCTTCGAGATTCTTGACTCTGTCTGAATTCATGTTAAGACCTGCTTTTATTGGTATTATCGACAAAGAATTCAGAAGAACTTCCTCTTACGATCATTGTCTCCTTTACTGCCACCACTATTTTGAACCACACTTGCTTATTATCCCCAGCTTAATTGTGTGAGTAGTTACACACTAACCTAGTGATTAATTTTCCTAAGTTTGATAGTCGAAGGTTGAGGGTGAGGGTACTATCTAGAGATGGAATATGCTCTTGAGAGTATTTCCTAAAAAATAGGGCACCTCCTATAAAATAGGGCACTTCCCTCTAGTGGAGAACAACTCATGCATGCAACAATTGTTTTTTTGTGCTTAAGGAGGGTGCATATCTCATGCGTGCATGCCTCTCTCTCTCCTCCACACGTGTGAACTCAATTAACTGTTGATTGCTTTGATAGTTGACTTAGACAAGGTGGGAGATAAACTCCAATTTCTGTCAGTGAGTGTCTATATCACTCTAGATCACTACCAAGTCGAATTCTCTTCGTCATGCAACAATCTATGGTGCATTGACCTATTATTAGGGTTTCTTCTTGTATTTATTACACACCCATGTAATACAATTTGCACATTCATTCTCAATTATTTCTCTCATTCTTGCTTCTCTCTCTTTGGTTCTTTTTGCAAGCTTTGTGTGAATTTCTCTAGCTAGGTTCTATGTGAATTTCACATGGTATCAAAGCTTTGTTGCTAGGAGAAAGCACATAAGCACTTTATTTGCAGGTTCTCGATTGGAAGATTGCGCAATTAGAAAGAATGGAATTATTGTTGTCAGCACTTCTTATGCCGCACACTTATTTTGAATGGAAGCCAAAAATTCTTCTTCTTCTCGGAAGAAGAGGCTTATATCAAATAACCATGGCAACAAAAGCAAAGCCTAATTCTCCATAAGAGAGAACAATTTTCTCAACAGACAAGATATAGGTCTCGAACTTATTTGCATGTCTGTTTCTCCTGAATGGCAGTGTCATGTAGAGGAATCATCACTCTCAACTCCAGATGAACTATGGACCAAATTGGAGGCTTGTTTTTCTATGAGAGAAGATTGTGAAGAATGCATGTATGATATTGACAAGACAATGCCAACATAAAAGCCACCAGAAGAACGAACCTCCCTGTTTGAAGAGACTTCCCCATCTCGGGGGCCACATGCAGAGACTTGCATACAGGGATCTATGCATCCTTTTGTTCCATTCATTCAAGATGATGTCTACTATATTTCAGATCTGTTTTTCAAATCAGTTTCAGACGATATTGAGCATACAGATCAAAGACCCAATTGGACATAGTCCATTCTATCGACAACCGATTATCTTGCAAATGATCCTGTCGATCATAGAGGGACGTGATTCCAATTTGAGGGAGATCCACATGTGCTCACAACCACAGAGCTAATAATGCACATGCATTGCTACATAGTTCTTGCATTTAACCCTCGGGCCTATGCAGAGTATGAAGCGAATTTGTATTGGAAAATTTATGTGAATGAAGGGGATTTGGATCTTCTTCTTTCCAATAAGAGAAAGTGAATATATGCGGGCATCTCACTAGTGCATCAACTTCATCAAATCCGTATAAACATCTACATCTTCAACAAAATCTTCACCAAGCATGACCTTGCACATTTGCTTGGTCTCCTTGGAGTGAAGGACACAGTTTCTTTGCAGTTGCCTTTTTTTCCGTCTTCATTTTTTATGCATTGTATTTTGAGGGGGTTTCCCATGAGGTTTTTTCTATTTCCCCACTTTATTAGTGTTCATTCATTTAGATGCATTGTAAAATGGGTACCTAACATGGACTACAAAATGGGTACCTAACATGGCCTTGTAGTCGAAACCCTTTCTTTATTTACACCATAGTAGTGTTTAGGGGGGTGTTGGAGTAATTACAGTCACCTAGTGATTAATTTTCCTAAGTTTGATACTCTAAGGTTGAGGGCACTATCCAAAGAATGAATATTCTCTCTAGAGTGTATTTCCTAAAAAGTAAGGCGTCTTCTATAAAATAGGGGTGCCTCCCTCTTTAGTTTGACTTCAATTAGGAGTTCAGTTAGACTAGTGGAGAGTTTAATTAGATTAGTGGAGGACAACTCATGCATCCAACGATCGTTTTTCTCTCATGCAATAGTTGTTTTCATGTTTAAGAGAAGGAGGGCGCATATCTCATGCATGCATCAATTGTTTTTCCCTCATGCAATAGTTGTTTTTTTCATGCTTAAGAGAAGGGGAGTGCATATCTCATGCATGCATGCCTTTCTCTCTCCTCCACACGTGTTAACTTAGTTAACTGGTGATTGCTTTGATTGTTGACTCAAACTAGGTGGTAGATAAACTCTGGTTTTTGTCAGTGAGTGTCTATATCACTCTAAATCACTACTAAGGTGAATTCTCTTGGTCATGCAACTATCTCATTCTTGCTTCTTTCTCTCTGGTTATTTTTGCAAGCTTTTTGTGAATTTCTCTAACTAGGTTCTTTGTGAATTTCACAAATTATTGAAGTGTTTCCTCTTTCATTCTAGCTAAATATTGACATATAAATGCCAAATTGATTTCCTGTTAGTGGCTAAGGTTCTTTAATTTATAGAGAGCTACTAGCCAATCCATGTGGAGCACTGCTTTGAAGTTCTGCCACGACTTCCACTTTTGGCAAATATTGATTAACTGCTATGACTATGGACTTAAACTTGCACTGACAATCCAAGACTCTTACTTTTATGGGTTTCTCTTTATGGCATTAGATCAAAACTTTTCATAACCACAACTATAATGATTTCAATAAACCATCATGTTACTACACTTGTGTACATGGATGGATTGGACTTGAAGATTGATTTTGCTAGATATAATCGATGATTGGAACCTATCAAATTATTCAATTTTTGTTTATTTTTCTATCACTATAATGTTTTATAACCATGTATGACTATTTACAACTTGTGTGGAGGAGTCCCTTTTCCCACAAACAAAAGGGTTTCATACACCATTTTGTTGACTTAGTTGTAACTTTAAAAATAAATTATTATTATTATTATGTTTTCATGTACATCTTACAACATTTATTTATTTCAATATCCTTAACCTATTCTATCACATGTGAATATTTTAATTAATAACTCACCCAACGATAGAACATTATGAGTAGATGAGAAATATTTGAGATAGAATATAATGAGTAAATGAAGAATATTTAGAAACGTAAGCTTGAAATGGAATCCTTCTAATACTCTTTTAAATTTCCAAGTAGGTATTTCTCACCACGTTTTGTTATAACATGGGAGCTTTGTTTGTCCTATAGAACATTATGAGTAGATGAGAAATTTTTGAGATAGAATATAATGAGTAAATGAAGAATATTTAGAAACGTAAGCTTGAAATGGAATCCTTCTAATACTCTTTTAAATTTCCAAGTAGGTATTTCTCACCACGTTTTGTTATAACATGGAAGCTTTGTTTGTCCTATTGCCTTTATTTTATCTTTGTTTTTTTCGTTTTTACTGTATTAACATTTTATATAACTCACTTCACTAATGATCCTAGGTTAGTCCACTTACATTACTATTTCTTTCCTATTTAATTTTGAAATTTGTTTTTGCTTCATCTTATGTTTATTTAATTTGTTTTCTGAAGTAACTTTTTAGTTAGACATTTTACATTATGTTGCATTTTAACATTTTTTAAACATATTGTATGTTGAATTTATTGGTTTGATAGCTTTAACCTATGTTAAAACCCTATCAACGTATCTTAAGATTCACATTGGCACCATTTTCATATTTTTACTTGAACTTCACTTTGCATTACTAACTTTTCACCGCCAAATAAGTCTAAAGTTGAGGATTTTAGCTTATTTAATTCCTATCCACAATGGACAATTATGATTATGATATGATTCATAGCAATCGATGCTTTCGTAATTTATTGGTGAGATGAAGTTATGCAATTATGATATTTGGCTATGATCTATCCTTTGTGGGAATATATATATATATATATATATATATATTTTTTTTTTTTTTCATTAATTTATTGGCTATGATCTATCCTTAGTGGGATCGTGACAAAGACAATTTTGACTTGTGACCTATAATAGTGATAACTGATCATCACTGTAGATCATCAAGGACAATTTTAACTTGTGATTTATAATAGAGATAATCGATCTGATCAACATTGTGATTGTATAAATATTTATTTTATAAATATAGTTATTAATTTGATGATAGTTTTTTAGAATGTGATTATATTATAAGTGGTGTTATTATTAACATTTTTATTTAAAGTTAGGTTTTGATAGTTTGAATATTTTTTTCCATAATAAGGAAAAACCTATTTGTTCTTTCTAGTATTTATTGACACATTCTCAAGACCCCAATATGTAGCAGCATTATTATGTGTAGACAAAATTTAGTCACTTGAAATAACTTGTGGGTGGTCTATAAAGGGGTAAACTTCTACTCCTACCAAATGCTTCTGGATCTTGGGTTGTTAATTTGTTTCTTTATATCCGAGAAAGATGAATTTTTATCCATTTAGAAGAACCTTAGGTCATGCTCCAAAACCAAAAAAATAGTTATAGCAAAGATTGCATTCTCAAGTAAACCAATATTCCATAAAGGTCATCACTAAAGCTACCTCTAATGAGATTATGTTCTCAAAAGTAACACCTTGCCTTAACCTCACACACAAATTCAAACAAAGTCAAATGCAAACACATGTTGTGACGGTTACCTTAACCTCCACACAAAGTGAAACACAAACATCTATCATGTGATGATTTAAGGTCATATTAATAAAGGATGGATCTCCTTAATTATAAAGTATCAACATTTTTTTAAAAGGTTTTTTATTTTATTTTGTTTCATATAGATATTTTTTAAATGTTTTTTTTTTTTTTTTCAAAAATAAATTAAATATTTTTTAAAACATGAAATTCGAATCTTTTAAAATTGTAAAAAATATTATTGTCATTTAATTTAAAAAAAAGTTAGAGATTTATTTGATCAAAGTTGTGATTTTTATTTAATTGTATGTAATTTTATTTAATTTTAAAAAAAGTTAGAGATTTATTTGATCAAAGTTGTGATTTTTATTTAATTGTATGTAATTTTATTTAATTTTGGATGCCATATATTAAATACAATTTAAAATATTAACTGTAAACAATTATTTATTTTTAATCTAATGCATAGTTTTTTTTGTAAATAAAAGTGGGTCCTTATATTAATGCCAACTGCAAGTTTACAAAAACCTGCAACCTTTCTGTATACACATAAATGCCTGCAATTGAAGGTAGAACTACTGGTGACAGGATTACATTGCTCTTCACGATTTTCCCAAAGTCCGAATCCTCGAAACCCTCGGATCATAACAGATCAAATCGACGGTCCATGTTGGCTTGCAACCAACGACTGAGTTGTCGGAAGAATAACTTGCTCTCCTTTTTCAAAACTCAAACCTTCGAACTTGCATCAAATCACTAGTTCGTGTTTCACGACTCTTCACTTCTCCCGATTTCGGGACTTCACATTTCGGGAGAATGAAGGACTAAGTGTTCCCCTTCTTTCGTTACCCGAACTTGCGAGTCCTTCGGGACCATATCAACGATTCGGGTCTCTTCGTGCTCCAATGGTCTAGATCCTCTCTCGCGTTTCGGGACTACGCGACTTTGGAAAACAACTTCTTCCATGCTTCAGACTCTCAATTGTCAAGTTCCCAAGATCTTCTCGTGTCAAATTAATGGGATCAAATCAATGGTCCAGATCTCCTCATGCTCCAATAGTCCAGATCCTCTCTCGCTTTTCGCAACTTCGCAGCTTTGGAAAACAGCTCCCTCCGTGCTTCGGACTCCCGATTACCGAGTTCCCGAAATCATCCGTCATCTGTCGATCTTCTACACTAACGCTTGCGGCCGCCCTCTCTTCTGAGCTTTTGATCATTTTTGACTTGGAATATTTTTTTAAGTAATCAAAGGTGGCACCCCGTTCGGGTTGGGGCCGTCCAACTGGGCAAGCTCCTTGCATTGGAGCCAAAGGGGTTGGCTTTGGGACTGCCTGGATTCACAGAGAATGATCTGCTACATGGAGTCAACCCCTGCATTGACCAGTTTGTTCGCAACTTTGTTTGCATTTCGTCGAATGTGTGAGGCGGTAAGAGTTAGAGAGGGTCTAAGAAGTGCCTGGAAGCTGTAAAGAGGGTCAAGGAGGCGCCCACTGGGAGTGATTTTCCCTGGATCTCTTCCATTCAAGATTTTTTTTGCCAACTCTATTATGATTTTGGAGTCTCCTTCAATAATCAAACAGGTGAGGTTTTGATCTAGAGCCATTTGCACTCCTTTGATAAGACCCCAAATTTCTGTTGAATTGTTGGTGTCGCACCCTAGATTTTCTGTAATGAGGCTTTGAATTTGGCCCAAGTTGTTTCTTATGACCACTCCATAGCCTGAGTGACCTGGATTGCTACTCTAATGCATAGTTGATAGTTATTGCAAAATAAAATTAATTTAAAAAATATATATATTAAAATGTTAATTATATATATATAGAAAAGTGTTTTTTTTTTTTAAATAATAATAATAATATTTAACATATTTTTAATGAACCCTTTGTATGGGGTGTTATGTGATGGATACGACAACTCGTCAATTGAGAAGGTGGTGGTTCCATGTGTCACTTCTCTAGTACTAACCCCATGCATTGAGTACAAGGTTGATTATGAAGGCATTCAAGGAATTGAATGGGGGGAGATAGCTTGCACAATTCAAGCTCTTCATGCACAAAGTCGAATGATACTACTTCTCATGACCAAGCAAAGCATTGACATTGTTGTACTCCTCGCTCATGTTGGTATGATGACCATGGGGAAGTTAAATCTCCATTTGAATTGGGCTGTGACTTCCAAAGCTTCATGGCTCCACTATATGCTATGGTATACTCTGTTATTTTGCTAGTCTATTCGCCCTGTATCTATTAAGAAGGATTTCCCCCCTCTTTCGCGTTTCATTATGGCTCCTCGTGGGAGGCGGCCTAGACTTTCACTTGTTAGCTCCTCGCAGGAGGCATCCTAGACTTTCGCTTGTTGGCTCCCCATGGGAGGTGACCTAGACTTTCGCTCGGTGGCCCCTCGCATGCTACTAAGGCATCCCTTGAGGCAACAAAGTTCTATCACGAGTTTGTCCCTTAAGAGGATCGGGCTGTTATGCTCACCCTAGAAGTGGAAGTGAAATTGGTTAGAGAATCAAGGTTGCACCATAGCTAAGGCTCTCCAACTTTATTGACACACAAAAATGATGGTGGCATTGGGGATGCTCCCCAAAGATCAGGATTTCAGATAGCTCAAGCAACACATGGAGACATTGGAGCATCATAACACTCAACTCATCACGATGGTCTCCTAGATTGTAAAGCACCATGGTGGCTCCTTCCATCATCTTGTAGTTCCCTTAGGTTCCTCATTCTAATGGCTAACATGATGTCCAACCTTTTTACTCAAGATCTATCAATGTTTTTGTATGCCGAGAATACTAGAATTCTACTAGTCGTTAATTTGCACTGTTGGTCATCTAGGCTTATAGTTCTCAAATTGTTTATTTCTAAATTTTGGCATGGTTTCCCCACAAGGGCGGGCCCTTTGACTTGGCATCTTATGGTTTTAGAGGATTGTATGGGCATCTAATAACAATATTTAATGTTATTTTCCTAAAAGTAATAATTAACATAAAATCAAAGCGATAAAATGAAAATCATAAAGTAAACTCAATAATATGATAAACAACATATAAAAAAAGATACACTTTTTTTTGTTTGACAAAAACTGAAGGATATTATATTAATGAAAAAAGTTTGTGGTCGAAGCACGTAGAGGAATACAAAAGAGTCCAAATTATGCCCAAAGGCTACTTTGTAGAAGATACCCAAAATGCATAGATACAACATTAGTTACCTGGCGGGAGATTAGCTTGAGGATCTGGTCTTCCATTTTGTTGTCATGTGTGGGCATGTTCAGATCAAGAGAAGGTTGTTAAACCGTTGAAGATGAGCCACCAAGGGAAGGAGTTTCTGCAATATCCATAGGATCTGGTGCAACCTGCATCTGCAAACTTTCCACCTGAGACCATATAACATCGACCTCATCATGTTTTTGATGCATAACCATCTTGTGTTGGATGAGTATGTACAGGGTGTAAGAGACCTTGGAGGACAAAATTTGGTGAGCAATTTGAAGTTGTTGGAGTTCCTGCCCCAAAGTATCTAGGGGTTCCTCTGGAGTCTGCTATTGTATTCTGTTGCGAGGCATTGGGACCAAAGAAATATGATTTAATATATCGAGCCAACTTAAGAGAGTATTTCTTGAGCCAATCTTTCCCTTGTTGAAGGGTAGTGCGCACCAAAGAAGATAATTTGGATGCCTCACTAACACAATTTCCCAAAGTGTTGGCCCTTGACCAAGTTTTGAGGATCCTTGGTCATGTTTGACCTACTTTTGGGACTTCGAGAGGCTGTCGAAGGCAAAGCGCAAGTCGAAGCGGAGATCACGGGATCTCAGCCCCTTTTTAGGGATTTTTGGGCTTATGTAATGAGTATGGGGATGTTGGCCCATGGAGTTACCCATGTTTAGGCCCTTTTTGTAATATATAAATAGAAGTCTAGGCAATGTAAGAAAGGAGAGAAGGTTTATTTTGGTACTGTGTTAAGTGCTAAGTACAGATTGTAAATGCTTCATGCATGTTATGTTGAGAATTTGCAGAGCTAAGTGCAAGTGACTCTAAGAGACTGTGTAAAGGATTTGTGTTGTGACCTAGCTCGGGGAAGGACGATCTAGTGAAGTGTGCGCAGATCTCCTGCCATATGCAGAGTAGGATTTTGAGGCTCTGTGCATGTAGTTGATTGACTGAATATAATAAAAGAGAAGAAGAGTTGGTGGACGTAGCCCCAGGCTGGGGGGTGAACCACGTATATGTTGTGTTATGGTTGCTTTGTGCATTGTGACTATTTATTGTTCATATGATTAATGCAGTAATGTATGTTTAGATGCATTTGATATAGTATCTTAGTGCTTAGTAATGTGAATAAATGCTAGATCTGATCTATTCGCTTATGCTAAGTGCATCTATATGTTAGATCTGGTTGAATACTGCGCTTCTCTGTAATTAGGGTTTTCTATGCGAAGTGAATACTGTGAACTATAACTGCTAAGTGCTCTGTTAAGGTGTTGTAATCACAGATCGATGTCCCAGTTAAGGTTGCAGACATCTGAGTCATGTAACCACCCATACCTCTACCTCAAGTGAGACTTCATCTGCTTCGCAGGTGTTGTTGAAAGGGTCGGTAGTTAGGGTTTTGTTGATGCACTGTTGTAGCATTGAACCCTAGCTCTGCCCCTATGCAAATGGTTCCGTTGTCGGGACCTGAAACTGTGATTGTTGGGAACTGAAGAAAAGAAAGCTATGTGCATAGATCTATTGCTTTAGTGCGCAATAGTCTACTTGACTTGTGAAGCTCTGTGCTAAGAAGAAAAGTCAGATATGAAGAAAATAGGTAAGATCTTAAAGCTTTTTGCTTTGTTAAAGGTAAGAACAATGAAAAGTTTTGATTGAAAAAGGTAAGATAAGTGAAAAATTTTGTTTCAAAAGTATGGATCTAGGTATGTTTGATAAATTTTGTCCTAACTTGAAAAATACGACACAGTTAGATGAAATAAGGTTTGATATGAGTAGATCTGATAGAAATAATGAAAGATATGTTTTTCCTATGCATATAAAGAATGTTTGGACTAACAAATGGATGCAAGACCCTAGAAAGAATTTTTTGCAGGTTAGCTACTATGAACCTAGTGCGTAGTACAGGAAAGGATGGGGATCATTTGAAAGAAAAAGAAGATTAACTCTTTGTTATAATTGCAGAAGACCGAGACATCTTGCTAAGGAATGCCCTGGTAAAAGACCTAGTTGTCTTTGTTGTCAAGCTATGGATCATGAAGTTTTGGATTTCCCTAGAATGATTGCTAAGGTTGAAATAATGAATATGAGACAAGAAATCCCCGAGGAAGATCAAGAATCTAAGACCATGGCAAAAACCCAAAAAGAATCAGAGAATGTATTGCTACAAATGAAAGACGCACTAAATGATCACATAAATATCAACTTATCAGAGATCTTCAAAGAAAAAGAATGCATAGAAACAAGAATAGGAGACTTCGACATTGGCTGTGTTCTAGATGAGGAAACACAAGTGAATATCATGATAGAAAGAACTTGGGAAATTTTCGGAAAGCCTACTATGATTCCTTCATTAGGAGGAATATGATTATTTAGAGGAAAGTTGATAACCCTATGTGGAAGATTCACCCAGATATCTATGAGTGTTCATGGAACTACGACAGAGGAAGATTTTGAGGTTGTTAAATTTATTGAGAACAATGCCTCATTTGCTATATTACTAGAAAAAACTTGGATTGAGAAAGATCAGGCTAGAAGGAAAGAAGAGGAAGTCTTAGAACAAAATAAGCAAGAATTAAAAGATTTCATGACTAGGAGAATAACACACTTGATTGAAGAACATGAGAACATATTAAAGCTGTTCAAAACCAGAAACTTGGATGTCGAACTTGAAAGAACACAAGAAGACTCACCGAAGAGTAGAGCACCTACCCCAGATAGAGAAGAAGTATTGGCATTGAACCCTACAAAAGACCATCAATAGCGCGAAGTTACTATGCTAAAAGGAGATAAGAATCAAAATGGAAAGATGAATACCCAGAAGAAGATTACAGGGAAGAAGGCTAGAAAGCTCAGTAAGAAGAGAACACAGATAGAAAAGTTGCAGAATGTTCTAGAAGGGACTTCGCAAAAGGAAGGTTTGCAAAACTAGAACTTTGTTGAGATATCAGAACAATGCAACCTGGCACTTCACCACGACGAAGCAATATAGCTGTTGAAAGTATTATAACCATTAACCCGATGCCCCAAATGGTTAGAACAACAATTATGGTAAGAAAGCTCGCCATCAGACCGTTGGGACAACACCGCAACGGACATAACCGCATTGATGAAGATCTCTCGTCCGTCGAAGAGATCTGTTACACCGCTGTCTACTTATTGCATCGATTGTTGCACCAAAAACTCTTTTGCAAATTGTATCCTAGCCAACTCATTGCTACCGTGTTGTGTTTATTGAGATCGACACCTGTTCTATTGCTTTGAGCACTCATTCATCCCCCTGAGTTATCCGATCTAAGCATGCATGTCAGACAAGCTCAGCGCCATAGAGAAAGTCATCAAAGAAGTTCTAATCGACCTTATGGCTGAGAAGGTGATGTCCGTCAGAGCTCAAGCCTCATCAACGAGAGGAGTGCAAGCCTCCCCATCGATTGCTCGCAGATTCAGACCATCTCGACCTGTAGCAGAGAAAAGAGCCAAGCATCGAGATGACTTGGAAAACGCGAAGTTAATCCCGACTATCCTGCCCGACTACATCCCTCTTTTGGCTGGCGCGGTGAGTCGTGATAGTGTCCCAAGAGACTTTGATTACACCATGCTTACTGCGTACCTCTTGAAGGGGCGTGCAGTTAGAACACAACAGGATAAGATCGCGACATTAAAATTCAGCGACTTCAACCTAGGGGACCGAAAGAACTACATCATGCTCGCTCCTTACAAGTATTTGACTAGGATGAAGGGGAGTAACTCGAAAATAATCCCTGAGCCATGGACTATGAACATCGCGCAGTCCACCCTCTTGAATGTGATGAAGATTCCACACTTTGGAAGGCACTAGGAGGTTAACATGTATGTTAAGCTCCTACTATCATGTTACCATGGCAGATATCTATGGCTAGACCAACGCATCATAGTCGATCTGACACTGATCCATAGAATCACTGGATTGAGCATGCAGGGACCCGAACCACAAGAATTTTACCTAGGGAAGGCTACAGATCGTGCATTGGCACAAAGGATCAAAGACACATATGGCAATGTAGAAAAGGGGATGCGAGGCTACAAGATAGCCTCCATCCAGAATGACGTAGTGCGCCTGGCTTGCCAGCTGATTGCAGGAAAGCTCGTGAGAAAGAACATACCTACACAGGTCACAGGATTCGTTGTTGACCTCGTCGGGAAATGTGTAGAAGGACTCCAAATGAGTTGGGCGAAGTACGTAGTCAACTAGCTGGAATTGGATTGCTGTGAAGCTCAGGATCTGGGCTATGAGTCCCACTTTAGTTAGCTCTTGATATTCATAGTGTTTACTACTTGGGAGATGCTGGAAGGTGTGACCTTCCCGGACATTGAGCCGTTCGAACCACTCATTGTGAAGTTCACCATGCTTTGGTACTCGAGCAATATGGGAAAGCAGTGGCAGTCGAACGGAATATTCCACACGTACTATCTGCATTTGAAGAGGGATATCAAGGCTGTCCCTCACATGACGCCAAACACCCTGCATTGGTTTAGACCTCTCATGAATTTTCGCGCAGATTGACACTTCATTTATATCACTGTGTGTGCAGATGGACATAAAGAAGAGCTTCAATCATACTATAAGCTCACGGAGGAGGACCTCTATGAGATAAATAAGGACTGGTTAGTAGACCTCCTTATCCCTGCTGACCCTGTAGAAATGTATGATCCTGAACTAATTGGCAGCTCAGAGGCCACTCACAAAGAACACGACACACCTGGAACCACCAGAAGGAAGAAGACTGAAGAAGTACAAAACCTGAGCAATGCATAAGATGCAACTGCTTCAGTATCACCTGGACGAGGAGGTGATGACGAAGTATATAGAGAAGAGATAAATGGCAAAGAATATCAATAGAAGCAAGGCAAAGTAACCTCACCTAGGGATCCTATTGATGAGGCCGATCCCTCAAAGAAAAGAAAGGTTTCACCCACGAAACCTACCTCACGGAAGAAGTCAAGAGCGAGTAAAACCACGATGCGAACCATGCTCACGGTCGATGACTTCGACTTCATCATCGAAGCTATAGCATATGCCTCGCAGGACGTCTTGCAGAAACATGAAGCCAAGAAGGAGGAGATGTATGACAGAATCGAGGTTGAACTCAGAGGGGTACAACAGGCCCTCAATCCAGCCACACAATATCCACTGCACCCCCACCATCAAAAGCACCAGAGTTGGGAGATGAGCCTACCCAACTCTGTAGACTAGCTGATGCGACAAAATCTCACCTTCGTCGTGTACAGGAAGAAATAGAATAGGCCACAGAGGCCCTAAAGTAAGTGAAAAAAGTAGTCATATAGAAATGCCAAGTTGCGCAACAACAGAGGGTTGCTCTCCAAACAAAGTTTGAAGAGGAGAAAGCACAAATCCGGCAAGAGAAAGAATAGTTGCTCACAGAGCAGTTCGGAGTCAAAGAAGTTGTCAGAAGAGCACTTCGCTTTGTGACAGGCTTAGAGAAAAAAGTGGAAGAACCAGTAGAGCATCAAGTAGCATAGCTTGCAGAAGATATCCAACAACTTCAACAGAGAATTGCAGATCTGGAGCTACGAATAGTGCCCAACACTTCGCAGAATGTATGAGATCAAAGAGAAGCAATTACTCAAAGCACACTTGAGAGAATCAAGGCCCTCGCCATGGAATGAAAACAAATAAGTGATCACAGTGCCCAGACTTAGGAGCAACTCACTGAGGATCCTGAATTGAAGGCACTGGAGTCACAACTCTAGGAGGCAAAGCAACAAGCAAAAACAATACATGCGTAGTTAAATCCCCTGTCAACAGTCGAGAGGATGAAGAGATCCCAAGAACAACGCACTACCCAACAACAGGTCCACACCACTCAGAGAAAAGTCATGGAAGTGACTCAGAGGCTCCAACCAATCCAGGACGAGGCTTGTCAACTATTCGCAAAGATTGAAGGCCGAGGAGAAGAACTGGAACAAGTCGTCACTACAGTTGAACAACGCTTAGAGGGACCTATCAATGAAGCAGTTATCCAAGAGTTCGTCGAGCAGGACGCCTCGGCACAACAACAGGTCGAAGCAGCTCGAGCCAAGCTTGAGGCTTTTGAAGCAGAGCTACCCAGATCAGAGTGACTCGGGACGAGTCACAGGTGAGTGTTGGGGCCTGTTGGCCCTTGACCAATTTTTAAGGATCCTTGGTCATGTTTGACCTACTTTTGGGACTTCGATAGGCTGTCGAAGGTAGAGCACAATTTGAAGCAGAGATCACAGAATCTCGGCCCCTTTTTAGGGATTTTTGAGCTTATGTAACAAGTATGGGGATGTCAACCCATGGGGTTACCCATGTTTAGACCCTTTTTGTAATATATAAATAGAAGTCTAGGCAATGTAAGAAAGGAGAGAAGGTTTTTTTTGGTACTGTGTTAAGTGCTAAGTACATATTGTAAATGCTTCATGCATGCTATGTTGAGAACTTGTAGAGCTAAGTGCAAGTGACTGTGTAAAGGCTTTGTGCTATGACGTAGCTCGGGGAAGGAGGATCTAGCGAAGTGTGCGTGAATTTCCTGCCATATGCGGAGTGGGATTTTGATGCTCTGTGCATGTAGTTGATTGACTGAAGATAATAAAAGAGAAGAAGAGTTGGTGGACGTAGCCCCAGGCTGGGGGGTGAACCATGTATATGTTGCATTATGGTTGTTTTGTGCATTGTGACTGTTTATTGTTCATATCATTAATGCAATAATGTATGTTTATATGCATTTGATATAGTAGCTTAGTGCTTAGTAATGTGAATAAATTTTAGATTTGATATATTCCCTTATGTTAAGTGTGTCTATATGTTAGATCTGGTTGAATACTGCGTTGCTCTGTAATTAGGGTTTTCTCTGCGAAGTGAATACTGTGAACTATAACTGCTAAGTGCTCTGTTAAGGTGTTGTAATCACAGATCGGTGTCCGAACTAAGGTTGCAAACATATGAGTCCTGCAACCACCCCTGCCTCTACCTTGGGTGAGACTTCATTTGCTTCGCAGGTGTTGTTGAAAGGGCTGGTAGTTAGGGTTTTGTTGGTGCGTTGTTGTAGCGTTGAACCCTAGGTCTGCCCATGTGCCAACACAAAGGAATTCAAATTCCTGGTAAATCCAATTGATACCAATGCGCTTCTGCCTTGTAACACACCCACGACGGGGCATAAAAAATTTTGTCCTCCTTACAGGACAAATTCTCTATTCATGGTTTCTTATTTGGAAAGTCGGGGTACCAGTCCGACCTCTCGGTCAAGGATCTTTGATTCTGAATCCAAACGACTCTCTGAGACCCTGATGGTCTCGCTCTATAATTAAACGCAGACCCTTTTGACTTCTGGGTGCAGGTCTAATGGTACCCGTGACCTTCACCTTCGCGCCTACGAAATATCAGAGTCCGGGTGCTAGCTCCTTTTCTGATAAGCCCCTTCCTTGATATGCCCTTGGGCAATGGCCTTACGTAACCATATGATTGCGAGCGCGACCAGGGGTGGTTTGAAACCAAACTACTTTTCGCCCCGCAATTCACCTTGAGCCTCCACGTGTCCTTTCTCGAAAACTGGGGTTTGGATTGCGGCCCGCCGTCAAATTTTTAAAGTTCACGCACCTCCGATCCTCGAAATGCTATGGGACCGTCGATCTCCTGATCTTGATGGTACTGTTTGAACTAATGATTCATATCTACCCCTCCTAAATCAACGGATGTGATCTCCTTCATGATTTCAGACTTCAGACTTTTCAAATCTCAAACCCTGCTTTCCTCCGTACATCAATCTTCTGGAGTTGATGAACTGTAGACACCTTTCCTCCTAAATCAACAGCCCTGCATCTATTTCGGGTGTTTTTCCTTTCAACTATATCAATGGTCATGTGGCCCTCTTCTCGATCAATGGTCAAGATCTCCTTCAGGTCTCCGGACTTCTGAGATCTCAAATCTCAAACTTCACCCTTTTTCCCAATGGATTTTATCCGAAGGCTATAATCCACTGACGATGTCCACTTGATTCGACGATCAAGGATTACTTCGGGTCTTTACCTAGAGTCCACAGATACATGCCACGTGTTCTATGGATCTAACAGTTCAGATCTACTTCGAACGATATAACAATCGACGTTTACTTCGGGTCTTTGTCTGGAATCCACAGATTCATGCCACATGTCCTCTGGATCTGACTGTCCAGATCTACTTCAGACGATCTGACGGTCGACGTTTGCTTCATGCGTTTTCTTGGAATCCACATATTCATGCCACGTCTCTTCTGGATCAGACGATCCAGATTCACCTCAGACGATCCGACGCTTGAGATTTACTTCAGATGATCTGACGACTGAGATCTACTTCGGATGATTAGACGGTTGAGATTTACTTCGGCTCTCTGGCTCTCCGGACTTTGGGAGTCTCAAATCTCAACTGAAAACTCTCGAAAAGATTTCTCCAAATTCAACAATCTTTCGCCACGCGTCCCTCTGGATTTGGCAGTCCAGATTCACTTCGGGTATTCAGGGTTCAGGGATCTCAATTCTCAATTGAAACCCTGGTGCGATTCACCTGGAGCTTGCGATCTATTAACGCGTGTCCTCTCTAAATAAATGACCCTTGTCTCCTTCAGGACTTTGGCCTTTGGAGATCTCAGATCTCAGTTTTCCTCACTCTCTTTTTCTCCTGGAACGGTTTTACTCGGAGTCCGCGATCTGATGACATGTGTCCTCCTTCAGATTGACGGCTCCTAGCTGCTTCGACTGTTCAGGTTTCAGCGATTTCAAACTCGTATCCATCGCGTTCTCTCGGAATGTTTTCACCCGAAGTTCACGATTGGTTGCCACGTGCCCTCTGGATCTGACGGTTGAGATTTACTTTGGCTCTCTGTCTCTCCAGGCTTCGGGAGTTTCAACTCTCGACTAAAACTCTCGAAGTAATTTCTCCGGAGTTATTGATCTGCTGACACATGTCTCCTAGTGATCAATGGTCAGGATCTACTTTGGGTCTTCGACGATTCCTCTCTTTCCTTGACCACAAGTTCTCGCTTAGGAGTTTTAAATCTTGCACCACTTGTCCCTCTTGGCGATGAATAGTCCCAATTCACTTCGAGAGTTCAGGACCTTGGCCAGTCAACCCTCTCGTGCACACACCCGTTAAAATTCATGCACCTTACCTTAGATCGGATGAATAACGTCCCTTTGCACTCAAATCTGATGGTTAGGATCTGTTCTTTCCTAGCGCTTCTCCTCTACTTCCCTGGACACTAATCTAATGGTTGAATCTTCTCCCCACAACCAATCTGACGGTTTTTGTCGCTCCTCCTCCTGAGCTTCTGATCTCTTCCGACTTAGAATATTTACTAAGGGTTCAAAGGCCTCGACCCTTGGCCCTCCTACGAGTCCATCTCTTGGACTTCATCTGCACGCCTGAAAGTGTTATCTCTTCTGAGCTTGATCTCTTTAAGGATTTCTATTTCCCACACACTCCTTGCATTTCAAGGATCTCGTCAAACTCAGATCGAAGGTCGACGACGATCGACGATTCACAGTAATTGTGGGGTCCCACCTCCACAATATAAGAAGTGCTCACTCGACTCGAATCAAATCCTAGTCATTGATCATCCATCCCCAACGAGATCAACGATGTGGGTTGATTGCGGGCCGTGAACTAGCAGGTCCGCTAAATTCACCTTCGTAATCCACAATGATTCCCAAGCGTCGATTAAATCAAGGCATCCTCATATCTAAGGCTTAGAGTTAAATTTGAGACTTTGGGACTTCGGGACTCGCGAATTCTGAATGACTCCAAGGGTTAACTCCCACGCTCTTTCCCATATCCAATGGTCACAATAGACTGTGGCTTCTTCCGAACATATTTTGTCTATTCTTCCTCCAAACAAGGGAACCTTCCCTTTCGATACTTCAGCCTCACTACTCTTCATGAGCTTCGTTAGATCTGAAAGGATTAAGAGCTTTGTACTCTTTCTCTTGAACTTAATGCTTGGAAGAATCCTTCCGCGCACCCCTTACACTCATTCGCCAAATCTAGAACTTAAGTGGTTCTCGGTCTCTGCCTGCCTCACAGAGAGCCTATGCATACGTGCACTATCTCTCCTAAGCTTTAATAAACTCCCTCCTCTAAGGGACTCAGAACGACTAGGAGTGTCAACATGCATACATGAAATTGTGCCCAAGGTCGACGAACTCACAGTTCGTGAATCTAGCTTAAGCCACCACAGGGCGCAAGCATTTACGAATACAAAACATGTCCAATCCATACTTTCTTAAATACACAATTTAAACAAGAATAAAGGGATACAGTATAACCATTAAACAAACATACACATCCCTGGGTCATTCACAATATATCCCATTTCTTTACATAATTACAACTTAATTTCACATGGTATGAGAATACTTATCTATTACAAGTTGCATCCAACCAACTGACTGCAGGTGTGTGCCTTTCCACCCAGCCATAGGCTCAGAGGCATTCATTCTTAGCACTCTGGCCACCCTCGTGCCAAGCCATGATATCACTAGGTAATTTCCATTATCTCTCAAAGAAACTCTCTCTGTCACAACGACCCTGCGAGGTTTATCAGATGCTTCCTCAGCTTCAAGCTCGCGTTTGGGTCCTTCAGGACATGTTCTCGGCACTTCCTTTGGGTTTTCACATCTCCCTTACGACCCCCATGTCTCTTCTCTTGATGTGTCTCTGTATGTATCTTACCTTCCCTCCTCTGGAAGGTTTTCGACCTGTCTTGTTCCTTCTTTCAAAAGGAAGCTCGGGTCTGTAGGTATCTGTGGTACTTCAAGATGACCTCCTGAAGCTAGACCATTCTTCCATTCATGGGGTGGTTGATGATTCAACCACTGGTCCTTTCTTTATTAACTGATTTCTTTCCTCTAGAGATATCATGGCTCATACTTCAAGGCTTCACCCCCCAACAGTCAGTTATGGGCAATTTAACAATAATACAATTACATTGTCCACTTTCCTTAGCATGGTAATCCTATTTTATGATTAATTACAAGTTGGGGGAAACAGGGGTGTTACATGCCTGCTTTCAGATTTCAGATGAGGAGTAAGACTATCCCATCGAGCCTTTGGAGATCCTGCTTCAATTTTCTGGAAAATCGCAATTGACCTGCTTACACCATTCCTTGCATATAATTATTCATACTTCGGCTCCAAGCTTCTATATTCAGTGTGTTCCTCCCAATTCCTAAGGGTAGAACGAAGCCTGTTGAAATATTGTAACTGCAAAGAGTATTTTATTTATTATTAAATTATTATTCATTAGATCAATCCCCTTTGTGGATTGATCACGTTGGAATTTGTACTTGACCAAATCCTCTTTTGTGGATTAGTCAAACCCTAATTGTATTATGCTAATTAATAATTTTCCCCCCAGGCCTAGTTAAAGTGGTTTTACCCACTAAGAAGAGAAGTCTACCCTACCCAGTGAAGAGACACCTTTCCAGCGCCTGCCAGCTAGTATATATAAAGGAGGCTAGCGCCTCATTTGTTCACTCAATCAGCTCACTCATCTAGTGCACAATTTTGAAGGAAACTGTAGTTTCCAGTTGTTGGAAGAAGGAAGAGAGAGGCGTATTTATTAGTGTTGGATATCCTCTAGTGTTTTGGTTTATTGTATTGGCTATCTATATTAAGGAATTTTTTGTTGGGTTTTCTCCCACATGAGGGTTTCCTAGGATAAATGTTGTGTTCTTGTGATTGTGTTTTTCTCAATGATCCTGCATATGTTATTATTATCTATGATCCAAATGGATGTCGGTGGCCTCCCACCTATTCCAACTGGCTCATTTTGGCAGTTTTTTCCCTAGTTTTCGGGTCCTTAACTTGCGAGGTCGTTTTGAGGCCCTAAACAACGTTTTTTAGGGCTCGACACAGTTAGAATGGTATTTTATAGATATCAGCAAAATGTATAGTCCTCAAATAGACCTTTCCAACAGGCTATTGTGTACCTAAAACAAAGATCGTATGAAAAATTTAGGACCCCAGGAAGTTGATGTACTAACTTACCCAAATGGGGCCCACATGACTTTTGGCGCTTCATCTCCCAAGGTTATGTTTTTTGCATGTCTAGGGTTTTTGAAATTCCTGTTTATTGTAAAAAGGCCTTTAAAGCCTCATTGTAATGATCTTCTTGCGAATGAGCGCAACCATCACATCTCTTCTCAGAGATTAGCCGCCACCATTCTAGGCTTTCTAATAAGCTTGTTTCTGCTGCATTTTACAGTTTTAGCTTATTTCCTTATTGAATAGAAACCGATTTTACTGTATATCTGTTATTCTGTGTTAAGCATATTTTGATAATAATCTGTATTTATTTCGTTCTGCAAATATATTATAGATCAGTGGTATTAGAGCAATCTTCTCCTTGTCGTTCTCAATGCATGTCCCTAACGAGGTCAGCGTACAAATAATTGGGTATCGAGCTTGTTTCTCTTGAGGAAAAAATCTCTTGCACGCCCAAATGACCTCTCATGGCAGAAGAAAAGAAAGACGATGGGACATGAGATCCCTTCAAAATGTTTCTCGAGGAATCCCTCACGCAATAAAGGAACGAGATGATGGATAGTTTTGCGCAAATCCTTCAGCGGCTACCAACAAGCGACACATCTTCCTCAAACGGAGGCGTCGTCCCCTTCAAGGTACAAATCAACTTCGATATTCCTATATTTGAAGGTCAGATAGACACATATGCGGTAGACAAATAGTTGAATCTGCTAGAAGGGTATTTCTTTGTCCATAACTTCTCAAATAGAGAAAATATTACTTTTGCGCTCCTCAAAGTCGTCCCCCATGTCAAAGATTGGTGGGAAACTTTCTGTGAGCAAAATGAAACAAAGGAACCCTCATTATTTACAATCGTAGTCACTTGGGAGTCCTTCAGGGATGCTATTAAGGAACAATACTACCCTATTGGAAGTTATGACAACCTGTACACAAAATGGACCACAATGCGGTAGGAAAGAGACCAAGCGGTGCTCAAGTTCACAAATATCTTCCATACCTTGCGCACCAAGCTAGGTATCAAAGATTCTGAGCGACATCTAGTGCTCAAGTATCGTATTGGTCTACATATATACATTCAGGATGAAATGGAGTTTTTAGACATCTCATTGTTGGGCACGGCCTATCAATATGTCGTCAAAATTGAGCAGAAGCTCAAACAAAAGAAGCGAAAATTTGGGCCTGGGAACCCCTCACAACAAAAGCCAGGAAAGGGCGGCCCCAACCCACAGAACAAAGGACAGAGCAAAGATGGAAAACCTAAGGACAACCAGTCCAGGCTACAAGAAAATAAGGACAACAGAAAGACAAAGAAAGATAACGAGAAGGGGTGTGAATTCCATAAGAGCCCCTGGCATAACACTGTTGATTTCCACTCGAAGCAGTGGTCAATGGCTGAGGTGAAATCCTATGAATCAGATGTCGGTTCCAAATCTAAGTCAGAACCAGAAAGGGGGAGATGGATCATAGACGTAGAACCCAGTGCTACCATTTCTACCACCAGATGAGCCAGAGAAAAACTTTCAACGATTTATAGTTGTGCCAGTCAGTGTTCCAGATGTTGTTGATGTTGCTTCCCTCTCTCTCTCTCTCCTAATGATGTTGTAGAATACTCTTCTTGTTAAGGGAGAGTGTTGAAATATTGTAACTGCAAAGAGTATTCTATTTATTATTGAGTTTTTATTCATCAGATCAATCCCCTTTTTTGGATTGATCATGTCGGTCTTTGTACTTGACCAAATCCCCTTTTGTGGATGGGTCAAACCCTAATTATATTATGCTAATTAATAATTCACCGCCCAGGCCTAATTAAAGTGGTTTTAACCACTAAGAAGAGAAGTCGGCCCTGCCCAGTGAAGAGACACCTTTCCAACTCCTGCCATCTAGTATAAATAAAGGATGCTAGTGCCTCATTTGTTCACTCACTCAACTCACTCATCTAGTGTGCAAGTTTGAAGGAAACTACAGTTGTCAGTTGTCGAAAGAAGGAAGAGAGAGGCACATTGCTCAGTGTTGGATATTCTCTATTGTTTTGGTTTATTGTCTTGGCATTGTACTTGCTATCTATATTAAGGAAGTTTTTTTGGGGTTTTCTCCCCCATGAGGGTTTCCCAGGATAAATGTTGTGTATCTTGTGATTGTGTTTCTCTCAGTGATCCTGCATATGCTATTATTGTCTAGTAAATTGAAAAGAAACTTAATAGTTGCTCTAAATTTAACAAAGCCAACTTGCATACCCATGAGTCTGTCGTGAATCGACACCTTCCTCTTCAAACCAAGCAATGGATGGACCCAAAATTACACTATGCACATGAATGTTGGCACTTCAATTCCCTAGGTGTTCAAATATGTGCCTATGCATGCAGGGAGAATTACTGCATGCTTTGGATAATCTACACACTCTCATGATGGTGATTAGGTCGTTGAATTGTCTGAATACTATAGTATACCCTACATCCATCGTATATGTTGATACCCACATGAACAAAGGATATAGGAGTGTAACTGAACTATACTCTCATTGAGATATCCCACCTTGCTCGTGTGCTAACTATACTATGGATTTATGATGTTGAGTCTTGGCTGATGATTCTTGTGTGATGGAGGAGGCCACCACTTGCTTTGACAACTTACGTCCTTCGTGGGTGTGACACCCAGATGGCATGCATTGAATGTGAATGATCTTGCATTGATTATGGCATTGGGTGATGGGATGATCTCCCATTAATCCCGATGGTCCCTTTTTGGATTGATGTAGCCAGGTTGGAATGTGAATCCGCCAACTAATTATTCTCCCTCATGATGTTCCAGAAGAAAAATTGGGGGATGTCGCTTATCAAATATCTATTTTTTTATTATTATATTGTTGATTTGAGAATCCCTAGGTAGAGTCCCTTTAATCATACTTCTTATGGTCTTCATAGAGTCACCAATAATGATGATGCGTTTGATCTAATTCTCTTTGACTAGTTGGACTCCTTTAAGGAGAGCATATTCTTTTGCTTTATTATTGGTGGTGTATCCTAGACTCCAAGCAAAACTTGTCTCAATATTCCCCCTGGGGTCAAGAATAACCCCACTTGCACCTGCTACCCCGATAAAAAAGATTCATATATATATATATATATATATATATATATATATATATATATATATATATATATATATATATATATATATATATATATATATATATATAAGTCCAAAACATTATAAATATAACTTATCAATAATAGTTAAACATAACATTTTCTTCAAATACATATTATAAGTAATCAATAACGCTTAATATGTCAAATTCATCACATTCAATAAACACATCTTCAACCTTAGGAGTTTGATATTTTACTTGAACATTATTTTACACCTTAATTAGATCTTATAGGTCTATAACTTGTCCAAAATTGACTTTTTCCAAACAACACTTTCAATAGTTGTTGAGGCTCCTTTGACATTTTTTTCACATATGATGCACTTAAATATCCTTTCTTCAAAGCCACTTTTTGCATTTCATCTCAACATTAATTCTTTGCAAACACATTTTTTGCATTTCATTTAGAAGAACTTTAATAGCATTGATTCTTTGTTTAATAAAATTGTATTATAGTGTGTAATTTTCAATGGA